>JAADVT010000219.1:0-38423 GCA_023335895.1 Pythium rishiriense
GAGAGAGAGAGAGAGAGAGAGCGTTACGTTATGGAATGGGTGGATCCACGAGTAAACCGCCATCGTGGGACTGACTAGCCAAACTCACTTGCGGCAGCCAAATGCGTCCGATCGGTCGATCTCTGCGTCGTCCGAGGAGACCACAACGAACGTGCGGTACGTCGCCACGTCGGTCGAGTCGACGCCGTTGGACGTTTCGGCCTGGAACACGTCGAAGTCGTCGCCCTGGCACTGGTTGGTCGCGTAAAAGCGGATGGCCGTGCCCGTCGGCCCGAGCGCCTGCCAGCGGATCGCCGCGAGGTCCTGGCGGAAGCAGCCGCTCCAGCCCATACACTTGTTGATCGGCGGCTCGCCAAAGTTGTAGATCGACGCGCCCGTGGCGCTGAAGAACTCGATGGGGACCTCGGGTGCCTCGGTCGCCGCTGGCGGCTCCGTGGGAACTGGGGTCTCGGTGGGAACTGGGGTCTCCGTGGGCGCTGGGGTCTCGGTGGGTGCGGGGGTCTCCGAAGGGGCAGGCGTGGTCTCCGAGGGCGTCGGCGCGTCGTCGCAGCTCACGCGAAGCGAGATGGCCGTCGCATGTGAGACCGTCGCGGTCGCGAAGAGAAACGCGAGCGTCGGGAGAAGCACGGGCATCGAGAACTTCATGTTGGAGGGTGGAGAGGAGTACTCGGTTTTGGTGACCGAGTGGAATGTGGAATGAGCTACGACGTTGCGTGGGCAGCTTCGTGGTTTTGGATGGCTCCGCCCAGACCCGTGGCGGCCACGCTGGCACGCGGACGACCTGGATTTGGTTTTCGCTGAACTGCTCGCGAGTGAGTTGTCTGAACGCTCGCATTCCAGAGCCAGGCCCACTGCAACTGGTCTCCTCGAACAGCAAGTCCACGTTGACAAAACAGATTGAATGACCATACCATCGGTATCAGTTCGCTTACCCATTTCCGCCACGCGCTCTCTACCAGCAACACACATCCAAACACACACACACACAGAGGCAGCTGTCTGTACTAGACTAGAGCAGCGAGAGCTGCGCGTGGAGTTCGACGTGGCCGCAGATCCGCGCCCACTCGGGCAGCCACGCGACTTGCTTGACGTCCTGTGGGCGGTGCTTCAACCAGAGCGTGATATAGGGTGCGGCCCAGGCCGGGTCGAACGCTAGCGGCTGCCAGTCGCCGGCGCGCTTGTCGTCCGTGCTGCCAGGGTAGGCGTCGCAGAAGCTGGTCCAGCACGGTCCGTGGCGTGCCTTGCGGGACGCCGGGAGACACTCGAGGCGTGGGCCTTGGTTCGCCGGGTGCGCGAGGATGAACGCCACGACGTCGAGGTGGCCGCGCGCTGCGCACCGCCAGAGCGTGTCGCCGTCGAGCTTGTAAAAGGGCCCGGCCAGCGCGAGCCACACGATCATGTCCGCGTGGCCCGCGAGCGCTGCCTGCGCGAACGTGTCGTCGTGCATGAGCTCAAACTCGTAGCTCATCCACATGGCCACGACGCGGTTCCAGACCTCGATGTTCTTGGCGCCGGCCGTCGCGAGCGCGAGCCACTGGGCCGTGGGCTTGTCGCCGCGCCGCACGGCCCGGCTCATGGCCGTCTTGCTCGCCACGCGGATGCCGCGCGTCTCTGCGAGCCACTTGAGCACGGCGAGGCTGTTGGACGACACACAGGCCGCCTCGACGGCGAGCGTCTCCGGTAGCGTCACGCTGGGCCGCCGCTTCTGGAGCCACGCGAGTGCGTCGACGTGGCCGCCCTCGAGCGCCGCGAGGAACGTGTCGGTCGAGAGGGTCAGCGCGTCGCAGTGCGCGTCGAGCCACTTTAGCGCGGCGACATGGCCGCCGCGCGCCGCGCCGTCCATCGCGGCCTGTGTGCAGCCCTCGGCGCGGTTCTCAGCGAGCCACTCGAGCACGTGGACGTGGCCGTGGGCCGCGGCGCCGTCCATGGCGGCGCTCGTACAGGACCACGCGTAGACTGCGCATTCGTCGTGCATGGCCGCGAGCAACCCGAGGTCGCCCCGGGCGGCCACGACGTCCATCGCGCCGCTGTACTCGCGCTCAGTGGCCCAGCCGAAGACGGTCTGGACGGGCGCGACGTGGCCGCCGGCCGTGGCCAGGTACTTGCGGTGGACGCGCTGGTTGCTGGCGTTGACGTACTCGACGGTCCACGTGAGCGCGAGCAGCTCAAACTCGTACGACAGCAGGTAGTGGAGGTCTGTCTCGTACGGTCGCAGGGGGTCGAGTGCGGCCGCCATGGCGCGCTCGCCGAGCCACCTTGCGACGTGCAGGTGGCCCTTTGAGGCCGCGATCGCCATGGCCTCGTGCGGTTCGTACTTGGTCAGCGGCTGGAGCCATGCGACGGCCTCGAGGTCGCCGCGCCGCGCGGCGGCGTACATCGCACCGGACGCGAGCGGCGGCGACGCGAAACGGGGCAGCGGCAGCTCGTCGACAGGCGGCAGAGGCGACTCGTGGGCGACGTAGCTGTCGAGGCTGCCGCAGCTCAGCAGGCGCAATGTCGCGACGCGGCAGCCGCTCGCGGCCGCGCACTGCAGCACGATCGGGTCGCCGAGATCGCCGAGACAGCCGCTCGAGCGGTGCGCGAGCAGCGCACGCGCGCCGTCGTGGAGCTCGGCGTCGATCGCCCAGACCACGAGGCTCACGGCGTCTCGCGGCGCGATCGAGGCCGTCAGTAGCGCCGCGACCTCGGGCCAGTGGAGCACGTCGTGGAGCGACGGCATCGTCGTGCGCCGTGTTGGGTCTGTTGGAATGTGGTCGTCTGTCAGTCTGGCCACGATCTTGGGCGGTCGGGTCCACCGTGGCGTGAAGAGCCGGTGCATTCATTCCGAGTTGGGAATGATGGCGTCGTTGGAACTTCACCTCAGGTGAAGTTCCGGGTTGGTGAATCACCTGGAATCCTTGACGGAGGATTCCAGGTGTGGAAAGGAGGCAGACCGCATCTTTTTACATTGTGAACGAAAGTTTGTACTGGTCGCGTGTTCATGCGCAACGTGATGCTGGTTATTTGAACGAGTGCAGGTCTGAGGTGTGTGCACAGGAGCTCTTTGTGTAGATGGCTACATCTGATGTGCGTCACATCAAAAACAAGCCGAATGAACCCATTAATGACCATCACTCTGCTGGGTTCGTTTCCAAAGGACCGCCACAAGCAAACACCATGCGTGGGCAGCGCGAGGTCAAACTCGTGCTCGTGGGCGACACGGGCGTGGGCAAGACGTCGCTCGTGCGGCGTTTCGTGGCCGACACGTTTGCCGCGTACGAAGAGGAAACGATTGGCGCGGCGTTCCTGACCAAGACGATCGTGGAAGGCGACACGCCCGTCCGCTTCCAGATTTGGGACACGTCCGGTCGGGAACGGGTGAGATGCCCTCTATCCGCAACGGCCTTGGAGACAATGTTGAGCAAATGTGTGTTGCGTGTGCACGCACGTGCAGTACCAGAGCCTCGTGCCAATGTTGTACCGAAACGCGGAGGTCGCGATCGTCGTGTACGACGTCACCAGACAGGTTGGGTTTTCCCACGACGAAACCGTGTAGTAGCCGGTGACGATAACCACGCGTACGCGTATAGCAATCGCTCCCGGCCGTGCAGAAGTGGGTCCGGCTCGTTCAGCAAGTGATCGTGGGCGAGCCCCTGATCGCAATCGTTGGGAACAAGAGCGACCTCGACGCAAAGCGGGTGATACCACGTCACACATTTTGTCTTCCTGACGATGGCCTTGCGTCTAATTTGTTGCATTTCTGTCATAGCAAATCCGTGAGACGGACGCGCGGGCCTACGCAGAGGAGATCGGCGCGCTGTTCACCGAGACGAGCGCGAGGGACGGTGCAAACGTCTTGGACCTTTTCACTCAGATCAGCCGTGAGCTGGCCGATGTGTCACGGGCGAGCTCCTTGAGCCTCACTAGCGGAGGAAGCGACACCAAGAGCATGTGCTGGTAGCAAGGACCGCATAATCGAACCCAGGACAGTTCGATTGGATTCACCCAAGGCTCGATGGTCCACACAGGATGGATACATTTGGTGTGCCCCACACGAAAGAATATGTGTCTACTGTCAGTCTCTCCAATACAGCGCTCCGACATAGAGCATGATGTACCTACGAGGACCATCACTCTGAAACCACCTCGATTCCTAGGTTTTTTTTCGTTGTTTCCGGTCGACCGCAAGCAGAAGCATTTTTTGTGTGTTCTTGCTCTTTGTTCCCGGCGGAGCAAAAAGCGGGTCTGGAAAAAAAAGTTCCGCACGGAACCGAAAAACGAAGAGCTCTTTCGGACAGGAGTACCATGGCGGACGGCGGCAAGGCGCGCGAGGTCAAGGTCGTGCTGCTGGGCGACACGGGCGTGGGCAAGTCCTCGCTCGTGCTGCGGTTCGTGACCAACAACTTCCGCCCGTACTCGGAGTCCACGATCGGCGCGTCGTTCATGTCCAAGATGATCGTGGTCAACGACACACCCATCAAGTACCAGATCTGGGACACGGCTGGTCAGGAGAAGGTGAGCGGTCTTGTCACGAGAGCTTCGATAGGAACGAGAGACTGATGCTGTATATGTGTGTGTGGGCAGTACCACAGCCTGGCGCCGATGTACTACCGCGGCGCGGCCGCCGCCATCGTCGTGTACGATATCACGCGCAAGGTACGGCATGCGCCCGACAAATTAAGCGTGACGGTCTCAGGTATTGATGATGTGGCGGGGATGATGATGGTGTGGCTAGCAATCGCTGCAAACGCTCAAGAACTGGGTCAAGGAGCTCAAGCAGCTTGGCCCGGATAACATTGTGATCGCCATCGCCGGCAACAAGAGCGACCTCGAAGAGAAACGGGTACGTCAGTGGACGCGACTTTTCGTGGGGCGACTAGCGCGACTTGGACGTCAACTGACGTCTCGGGGCTTGGAATGAACAGGAAGTGCCGGCGTCCCAGGCAAGAGCGTATGCCGAGGAGATCGGTGCGCTGTTCATCGAGACGAGTGCCAAGGAAGACACCAACGTTTCGGACCTGTTCATCCAGATCAGCCAGGCGCTCCCGACAGCGTCGACCGAGAGCAATGCGCTGCCGGAGATCGTGGACCCGTACGGAGGCGGCAAGAAGAAGGGCGGATGCTGCTAGACGCCAGTCTTCACCCTTGTCCGCCTCTTTTTTTTTCTTGTCGCTCTCCAAGTGCGGTCCCTCTCATCCGAACTACCCACATGGTTCGTTTCTGCATACGATTAAACCATCCACCACTACTACAACAAAGAAAAAGCGCACTTGAAGGGAGGCGGTCGAGGCGCGTTTACGGGTGGGCGCTGGCGCCAATTTAATTGTGTCTTTTCTGTAGATTCCTCTTCCGGATCGTGCCATCACCAACCCTTCAGTTGGCGCTTGACTTCGCGTTCGTCGTCGCGTTTCCGATTGTCAACTTTGTTGGACTTGAAGCACTGTGCCATGATCACTTTGATCCAGCCCGTGTTACCGACTTCAACGCGCACAGGCAGCTAAACACAGGAGAGCGAGACACGTTAGTGTCAACACCGTTGAAGCCCTGTGGTCTCGGAAACATACCAGCAGCGCGTTGGGCTCCTGCAAGAACGTTTGCATCCGCTTGAGCTCCGACTTGTTGGCCAGCAGCTTGCGCACGCGTGTGGGCTCTGGCCGTCCTATCAGTCCATTTCTCCACACTGCTTCCACCACGCGCAACGTGAGACTTCCGACTTCAACAACGTCCCAAATCCACACGACGGTCGCGCACCTGGGATCGTCATCTGATGGAGAAACAACTCGCCCTTGTAAAACTCGCCGAAGGCAGACGACAAGTCGGCGTTGCGGTCGCGCAGCGACTTGACCTCGGACGGCTTGAGCTCGATGCCGAGCGACCACTCCTTGTCGATCTCGTAGCCCTTGCGCAGGAATTTGTGGTTGCGCACGAGCGGCCGAATCGGATAGTCGCGCAGACCGCGCGCTTGCCCCGCGCTCCACGGTGCCGCGAAAGGCACGGTGCGTGGTGCGTCGCCACTGCACACTGTCACAGCGACGCCCCACGCGCGCCGCCGTAGCGCCGTGGTCGACAGCGCCGTCCGCGGTAGCATCATCATAATCGCCATCACCACATCGAATGTTCTGTTCCCACGAGAGTGACATGTACACTTTCCAGAGCTGCTCGTAAAAACGACATTCACTTTTTACGAAAGGAATGGTACGATATGATTGGTTGAAATAAGTCGTAAATACGGATTTCGGAACTGGTGGGCGCCAAGCGACACCTCCAACCGGCATTTTCGTCGGACCCGTGATGGTCTCACTTGTCAAAGCTGAAGAGGAAGAGAGAAGGCAAAAGGCGTTGTGTAGTGTGAATGGACGGGCCCGATGATCGCCAATATCTCTAGAATTACACTGACTCATCGAATGAGGAGAGTATCCACGTTGAGGGACCGCTAGCATGTCGAATAGCAATAGATAGAGCGTTTGTGGTGTGGGGACGAGAGGAGAATGATGATATCCGAGCTTTTTCTTTAGGAAGTGCCGTCAGATTATGTTGAACATTATGACGAGACACAAGCTTCATCCGGGCTCCTGCGGGGCCTACTGATACTCCTCTCATAGCCCATGCTAGACGTACAAGTCGTCGAAATGGTGTCTTTCATTAGGATAATATGATACACACGGCAGCGCTCTCTTCCTCGTTATAAAACCTCTCATGCGGGGGGGCCACAACGCTACACTCTCAGTCTCGTCCTCGATCTCTGCCGTTAGCTGGTCGAGGGCTTGATGTTCCACGCGCAGGACGAGAGTCCGACGGCGAACGCCTGCACGGGCGCGAGCGGATAGCGGAAGTCGAGGGCGAACTTGGACTTGGAGAACTTGCCAAACTGCATGACCACGCGGTTCGTGGCGTTCGGATCGGCCGGGCCCACGCTGGCCTCGACGCGCGCGGCCGCTCCGATCGCTGGCTCGTCCTCAATCATGAGCATAAAGTTCTTGGCCGAGGCCTCGCGGATACGGCCGCCGTGGAACTTGAGCATGAGGCTGTTGACCTCGGGGCACCACACAGGCAGCTTGCTGCCAATCTTGATGCGATCGCCCGTGGGCACGTCGAACTTGAACTTGTGCTGGCGGTTGTGCGGCGACGGCGAGGTCACGAGCTCCCGCTTGGGCCCATTGCGAGGCGTGCCGCCCGAGGGCGTGACCGCTCGGCTCACGCGCGGGCACCATACGACGCGCGAGCGCCGATCCTCCATGACAGCGGGGATCACGACGCTGAAGCAGCGCATTTCCGACCCGACGACGCCCGCCGCCTTGGTGTGGTGCGAGATATCGGCGAGCAACTGGCGGTCGGCGCCCTCGAACGAGGCTGTCGCGTCTTCTTGCGTGTTGCAGCACGAAAACGTGCTGAAGCTCATGTCACATCCCTCACAGCCGCAGTTGTACAGCTTGAAGTTGTTGTCCGAGGCTTTGCGCAACACGGCGCAGTAGTGGCCCGTGGGTTCGTCGCCCTCCGTGTCCGGAAAGTGCTCGTACTGGGAGATGTAGAACGTGCCGCCGACCTGCTTGGCACTGAGCAGGAACTGGTCATTGTTCCAGTACATCTTGTACTGCGTCTTGTTGGTGCGTTCGACAGTCGAGTACGTCCACGACTTGGACTGTGTGGGGCTCAGGCATTCCTCGGCGATGTACTCACGAGCATGGCCGCTCTCAAGCATGTCCATGTCCTGGAATGGCTCGCGACGGATCGAGCTGCCCCAGGTCTCGCATGTGGGCGTGCCGGCCTCGGTCTTGGTCTCAGCCGTGGCGAGGCGGTCCGTGATCAGCTTGGTCGCCTTCTCCAGGAAACCCATCGGGCTCCCCGTCTCCGCAGCACCCACGGCGTTGCCAGCACTACCCGAACCTGCAGGCTGCGACGGCTTGGAAAAGTCTGTCGAGATGTACAGGTTGTTCTGGCGACGCATAATGTCCGTCATGGTGATCGACTTTCGCTTCGCTTGTGGGTTGCGGCTGCTCTGCGAGGCCTTGCAGTTGGAATCGAAAGTGACTGAAGAACCTGGAGCTGCGGTCTGATCGATGCTTTCGGCGCAAGCGCCTTTGTCCTTGCGGTCACGTCCTCTTGTCTCTCACGGCTTTCTCTGAAGAATGTCAAACGTGTAGCCGTGCCGGCAGGGCGGCCTCCCTCACTGACCAGAACCTCGAAGGAACACACTCATGCACATACCCACTCGATCCCCAGCCAGGGGCAGTCGGCTCGTTTTTTCCTCGTGACTTATCCTGGTGCTTCAGCTGCTTCACGTCATGTCACCAAGAATACGAACCCTGGTACCCAGAATCTGATCGCCCAGTTGCTTCAAGCCGTCAGTGGTGCCGGCTATTCTTACCTTACGTCGCTCCTTGAATGCACCGGACTTCGTGTCTAAGCCTGCTCCTCTGAACAGCACGAGCGTACATGGCTCCACCTGACCGAGAATTTGCACCACAAAGCCGCACGGCCGCGGCCAAAGAATAAGCAAACGTACTGTACAAATATGGCGAATACACGATCCATTCATGAAGCTTTCTCCTTCGAAAAAGAACCCCAGACTCTCGATATTCCGCCTCACCCCATGACTGTTTCGTGCTGTAAGGACTCGTACACGTTCGACGTCGTTAGCAGCTCCATCTCGAATGGCACGCGCGTCTGATCAGCAGCTGTCTTGCCGTGGTGGAGCTGTACATTGCCGCTGTTGGCGAGCTGGAGAGATGCGAGGAACATGCGGCACACCTCAAACTGGCTGAGCCCGCCGACGACTTCTCCGAACGGCACGGGAGTGGCATCGCGATCTCCTTCGTCGTCTTCGTCTTGCTTGCGTTTTCGTCGCTTTGCTGTCTTTTTATCTGAACCCAGTTGTTTCAGAATATTGCGACCGTACTTGTGGATGTCGAACGGCGGGCGGGCGTCTTGCTCCTGCAGGATCGGGTTGAGCTTTTCTTGCCAGTCGCCCACCTTGCGTGAGAGATCTGTCTCACGGATGTACTTTTCTGTGCCCTTCATGAACTCCTTGAGATGCTGGCGGCAAATCTCCTCGTAACTGAGCGGCCGCTCGCCATCCTGATCTGCCGCTTGCTGACCAAAGCCACCGTTTTTGAGCACGACGGTACTATCGAGCAGCGAGTACGAGGTATTCTGCCCCCAGTCGTCCGCGTCTCCAGCATCGTAGTCCACACCATTGTCTGCACCACCGTCGTCGTCATAATCGTCATCCTCTCCGCCGTCCGCGTCCTGTGCGTGCGGGTCTGAGACAAAGGCGTCGTTTATGCCCACACTGGCGCCATTGTTGTTCAACGCCATGGCGTGCAACTGCAGCTCTTCCTCTTCTTCAGCCTGCTCTTGAAGCAGGATGGCGTTTGCGCTCTGCTCTTCGGACGCCGCGCACTTGCGCATGAGGCTCTTCCATTTGGTCTCGAGCCGCCAGAGCGACTCGCAGCTTGTCATCAAGCACTGCGATTTACAGTACTTCTTTTTGAACTTGGTCTCGAATGCGCGGTCGTCGAGGTCGTTCCACACCCACGTGGACCACTGCGGGCGGTTCGCGCTGAGCAGGAACCTGTCTTTGAAAGCTGGGTCGTCGACGCCATCGATCTCGTCTTCGTCCACGCCCTTGGATTTTTTCTTGTTCGCGAGCATCTTCTTCGCACTACGCGCTGGGTACGATCGCCCTTTGCGGAAGGGTCGAACGGTGGATTTACTCGCATCGTACGCGTCCAGCGGCGCCCATGGATCCTTGGCATCTGCTGAACCAGCACCACGCGTACCGCGAGCATTCCTCGCCGTGGTTGACATCCCCGCACCTCCAATGTGGTTGCCGTTGGCGGGCTCCGGCTTGATCGGCTCGGCAAAGATATCGTCCATGCCATCTGCGTCCTGGTGGGCATCCTCATCGTCGTCATCTCCACCGCCAAAGTCGTACCCGCCATCGTCCATCGCGTCGTGGTGGTGGTGGTCATCCTCGCCGTACTGGCCTCCGTAGTCGCCCGCGTGGCTGTCGCTCGCCATGGACGTGTTGAGCGCGTCAAAGTCGAGCTTGGCCATGGGCGTCTGCTGCAGTCGCTGGTGGGCCGGCGTCGGCGCGAAGCCGGGCACGTACTGCTCGTCCTTGAGGTACTTTTTGCTGATCTCGTCCATGAGCAGCACGCCGCTCGGGTGCAAGTGGCACGACAGCAGCTTGAACGTCTCGCCGTGGTCGCGCTCGTCGGGCACGAGCGACCCCATCAACGCGATCGACGCTCTTAGAGACCAACGCGTCAGTCCTCTCCATCCATAATAATAATAATAATAAAAACAGGTCCAACGTACTGAATGTTGTTCTTACACTTGACCATGTCGGGCCGTCCGAGGCGTGTGACCATGGGCCGTCCCGACGGCTTTTTCAGCGTGATGTGGCGCGCCTCCTCGACCTCGTCGTAGACCGGCAGCGGGTTGGCAAACACGTCGACGGCCGTGTGCTGGGTCTTCTTCTTCTTCTTCGTCCCGGGGGCTCCGTTCTCGTCCGGGTCCGGGGCCTCGTCCTCGTCTCCCTGGCTCGGGCCTCGGCCGTCGTCGTGCTGCTTGGACAGGTGCGCGAGCGTCTGGAACACGAGCGCGTACAGGTACTCGACCTTGCGGCTGTAGATCATGCTCGTGCCCTGGATCAACAGCGCCGCCTCGGCAAAGTTCATGAGCTGCACGCTGCCACTGGCAGTGCCACTGGCAGTGCCACGGGCCGTTTCCACGGCCGCGCGCACGCCATCCTGGTCGAACGCGATCGTGAGCCCCTCGAGCTCGTCCAAATACTCCTCGAGCTCCTGCGCCAGGTCGATGTTCCAGTTCTTGCTCAGATCACTATACACAGAACAAAAACAAAAACAAAAAGTGAGATGGGTCACGACAAGAAGAGGAGAGAGAGAGAGAGAGAGAGAGAGACGCGCGCCTACCGAATGGGCTGCAGCAAGTGCTGGAAGCGCGAGCTCTCGGCGGCGCTCATCGCGACTCCGTGGTGGCGGGAAAGTCGGGGGAAATGACCCGACGGGTTTTTGGTTTTGAAAATGGAGGAGGGTCGCGCGAAGGTTGCATGAAGGTATCTAAAAAACAGTGCAAAACCGGTATATGTCATTCGGAAGAGGGACATGTCACTACGAAGAGCTCCAATGCATTTTCGTGGGAAAATCCATCGACAGCGGGGGAAAAAGATGTCGTCGTCGTCGGATTTCTCGTCGGACGACGAGGACGACGCGCTGCACGCGAGCGCAGCATTCGACGCACCGCGTGTGGTCGCCGTGGAGACGATCGAGGATGACGACAAGGACGACGTGGTGGAGCCGGCGGTCGACGCCGGGCAGCTGCTCGCGGCGCTCAAGCTCGACGGCGACGCGCCGGACGCGCTGCTCCAGGCGCTCGCGCCCGTGCTCGAGGCGCCGAGCTTCAGCTACGACGCGTACACCACGGCGCTCCACCACTTGGCGTCGCTTTGGCCCGAACGCGCGTCGGCGGCGACGCAGCGCGCGCTCGCGACGGCCAAGCGCGAGCTGCTGCGTCGCTTCCGGCTCGCGTTCCCGCTCACGCCCGAGCTCTACCGCGAGTCGATCGCCGCCGAGAAAAACGTGGTGCGCAAGCTCGCGCTGTACGAGCAGGCGCAGCGCGACTACTGGTCCGTGTCGCTCGCCGTCGAGCACCTCCAGCTGCTGGCCGGTACGTGGCGATGTGGTGGTTCTTGGGGGGGGGACCCACGCACTAACAATTTGTTTTTGTTTTGGTGGTGTCGCGTAGAACACCAGGACGAATTACCCGGTGTACACTGGGGCGCTGTGGAGCGCGCGATCGAGGCCGCACTCGCGACTGTCGGCACCCACTACACGGCTGGCCACGACGTGTGGGCCGCCGCGCGCGAGCTCACGGCGCAGCACCTCGAGGACGACGACGCGGCCAAAGAGGCGGCGCTGCGCGAGCTGTACGTGCGCCAAATGCGGCTGCCGCTCCAGCAAAACGACCTCGCCATGTCGGAGCTCCGCGCGTGGCACCAGTACAACACGCTCGCGCCCGCGGCGGAGCGCGACGCCGCGCTCCGTGAGGCCGAACAGTTTCAGCACCGCATGTTTGGCGGCGTGTACAAGAAGCTCAACCATTTTGAACAGCGGCTCGACGCCGCGCTGGCCGGCGTACCGCTCGACCGCAATGACGCTGCCACCGAGACCGAGTCGCCCGAACGCGTGTGGACCCAGTACCTGCGGTACACACAGTTCAAGCTGGCGCCGCTGCTCGCGACGCCCGAGGACGGCGACCGGTACGTCGTCGGGCTCTTTGAGCGCGCGGTCGCGAGCGTGTGCCTGAGCTCGTCGCTCTGGAGCCAGTATGTCGAGTATGTGCGGACCAAGACGCCACAGAGCGTGCTACTCGTAGCGCAGCGAGCGACGCGCAACGTGTCATTTGACTCGGCGTTTTGGGTCGAACGCCTGGTGGCGATGGAGGCCGCTGGCGACGCATCGGTCCAGCAGATTCACGAAATGATCGAAGAGGATCTCATGACACGCACGGCGCCTCCGCTGATGGACAGCGCCCACACATCGCGTGTGCTCACCACCTACTGCGGCGTCGTGCGAAGGCTCTCGAGCAACGCGGGCGACGTGGTGGACGCTGCGATCGCGCGGTGTGAGCGCTTTCTCGAGGCGTCGTTTGGCGCAGCGGACGAGACGGCACTCGCGGCGCTGCGTACGTTCCAGGCTCAGTTTTACGCGTTCCAGATGGTCTCGAACGCCGACGAAGACGACGGGATGGTCGGCGAAAAGTGGCGCGAGACGTGGCGCGAGATTCTGCGGATACGTGGCGCGCAGGCCGAGGCGTGGCTGAGCTTTTACGAAGAGTACCGGTTCACGCACGCGTCGTCACGGTCCCTTGTCCAGGAGCTGCGCGACGAAGTGTTTGCGCCAGCGATGCAGCGCGTGCAAGACTACCCGTTGGCCATCCTTGAGCGCTGGCTCGCGTGGGAGCAGGTCGTCGGCGACCGTGACGCGTACACGCACGTCCACGAGCAGTACCAGATCGAGGCCCAGCGGCTCACTCGCGAGGCATCTGCCGCGGAGACGACCCTCACGCCGGCTGCACAGGAAAAACCCGCGACCAAGAAACGCAAACAGGACGCTGCGCCCGCCGAGTCCTCCGCGAAGCGCCAAAAGCCCACGCCGGTCGAGCAGCCTGTGGCCGTCGACGAGACCACCAAGAAAAAGACCGAGAGGTTCACCAACGACCACACGCTGTTCGTATGCAACATCCCCAAGGACGTGACGCAAGACGAGCTGCGCGCGCTCTTCGCGTTTGTGCCGACGCTGCGGGACGTGCGCCTCGTGGTCAAAGAGCGTGGCAGCCACGTCAAGTCGCGCGGCATGGCGTACGTGCAGTTCAGCGACGACGCCGGCGTCGCTGCCGGGCTTGCGGTGGACGGCACCGAAGTCCACGGCCAGCCCATCAAGGTCGAGCGCTCCACTCCACCCACGGGAAGTAATGCAAAGGCCAACAACCCCAAGGCAAGCGCGGCCAGCACTGACGCCAAGGGGTCTAAGGCGGTGGCGACCACAGTGTACGTCGGCGGACTGCTGCCGCCTGAGAAGGAGCCGATCACCGAAGACCAGGTCCAGGCCGCGCTTGGCGAGGTGCTAGGCGACGCCGCGGCCGTCAAGCAGGTGCTCATTTTGACGGACAGGCGGGGCCGACCGAAGGACTATGGGCTCGTGCAGCTGGCCGACGTCTCGCTCGTGGACGTGGCTGTCAAGAAACAACGCGAGCTCCAGCTCAAGCTCGGTGACCAAGTGACGGTCAAGACGTCGCGCATGACGATCGACCAAGTCGTACGCCACCGCGACGAGCAGAAGCAGGCGACACAGCAAGCGAAGGAGGCGCGGCAGGCTCAGCAACCGCCCAAGAGCGAGCGAGTACAGAAGCCAAGCGGAGCGTTCCACGCGAAGACCGCGGTGCACGCCAAGCCCCACACGCGGCTGGCAGCCCCGCCGTCGACCAAGCCCGTGGCGTCGGCAGCGAGTCTGATGCCACGCGCGCTGCGTAAGAAGACGGCTTCCGTCGACACAAAGCCGGAGACCACCACGACGGCAGCGGCGGAGGCGGGAGCGGCTGCGGTGCCCAAGACAAACGCCGACTTTCGCAAGTTGTTTCTGAGCTAGGACGGTAGCACTAGGTTAATCCAAGAAGGTAAGCACGACACGGTGTTTTGTTTTATTCCGCTTGGATTGTGACCTGGACAAGAGACTCGGTACTGCCTTCACTTTGAGGGACTGGCAACGCATCCACGGCTGGGGCGGGCGCGTCGTCAACCGGCTGAAGATCTCGTGGGGTCTGCTTGGGAGACGACACCGCAACGGGCTCAACGGCGGTGATGGGCTCCGTCGCCGCGATTGCTGCGTCGACGTCGACAGGTATCTCTCCGTTTTCAGGTGCGGGCGTCACGACAGCCAAGGCCGCGACCGATTTCAGTCGCTTTGCGGCAGCGACGATTTCGGCGACAGCCAATCGGTACTTGCTGTTCGCCTCGATGGCGTAGCTCTTGACTGGAGCCTGCATCGCCTCCCACGTGCGCATTGGTTCACCAGGAGATCGCCGGATGCCGTTCTGCACAGTTTCTTCTTGCCAAACACGAATGAGTTCGCCTTGTTCGTTTTTCTGGAACCCGAGCTTCTTGTCCGGGTTGAACCGTTTAGGCACGGTCTTGCGGAAGTAATCCGTGAACTCTGGGATAATGACTTCCTTGGACCGTGGAGAAAGCACCGTCACGACGGACGCGACGACGCTAGCTTGCTTTTGTATGGGGGCGGGCAAAGGTGCGACTGCTGCTGGTGAGAGGCTCTTGCTTTCCGTTTCTGCTGGCGCCATGGGCGGCACGTCCACTCCAGTCGCTATCGTTGGGTCCGCAGCGGCAACGATGGGTACACCTGTATCAACCGCAACACTTGGAGTGACGGCTGGCGGCTCCCCGGCGCGATTGTCAACGTGCACTTTGGCTGTGGCCTTCGCCCTCTGTTTCCGACGAGCTCTCCAGTCCTGGAAGCGCTGCTTGATTTTTCGCCATAGCGCGGCAGCAATTAGACCAACGGTGCGCTTCATGATGGGCCAAAGGATTTGAGAGATGACGGTCGACAGAAGCAACAGCACCACAAGCACGACAAAGAAAAGGAACATGACCATCGAGTTCTTGCGCACGACCTTGACGACAAGCCCATTGTCGCCCAAGATGTCAAATCTGGAGGCTTGCGCGTAAAACTCATTGTACAAAGCATTCGGACTCATGACCGTGCCGTTTGCCTCAACCACTTCGATGTTGAAGAAATCCATCACTCCTTTCAAATCGATTGTGGTCGCCTTCATTAAGTCCTTGTTGCCGTACATCCATGTTGAGAATGCCAAGTGAAGTGCAAGCGTCCAAGGCAATACGGCCAACGCCGTTTCTCCGAGTTCTTCGTCGTACGCAGTCTTGACACTGTACAAGTGGATAATCGAAAGCTTGTCGAACCAAAACGTACCGAAGGCTGTGAGTGAAGCGATGAAGAGCAATACAGGCGAGCCACCGCAAAAGACCATGGTCACAAAAAGTGAGTTGAGCACCATCGGATACCGGATCGAAATGTCAAACTCTGGGCCAGCGTACAACTTGTTCATTTGTGCTTGGGTCCTCACCTTACGATGCTTGATGCATCGTGTAATGGGGGCAACCAGGAACATTTGAACAAAGAGGACGGCTTGTGGCACGAATGCGTTAATGAGCATCGTCATTGTGATCCCCATGCCAACCGTCGGGTACCAATCGCGCTCAAAATCTTTGTACTTGCCCTGGAACAAGTCGCCCAGCAGAGGAAAGCCCTTGAGATTGAGTGCCGCGTTGACAACGAGCACAATAATCGCTGTGTTGAGAAACTGGGCACTGAACATCTTGACAGCGATCGCGGACGCTTTCGCTGACTCGCTTGAGTGGGCCTCGAAACGCGCAAATGCGCGCAGAATTGATTTCAGCAGGAGATTCACGATCACGACGATACCAGCCGCTACGTACATCAACACGTTCCGAGAGATATAATCCGTGATAAAAGTCCGACACGGGATCATCTCCTGCCACAGCTTTCTTGGACCCTCGATAATTCCGAAACTCTTGACACTTTCTGTCACGGCGTCTTTGCACAGGCAATAGAGGATGTTTGTCTCCGGATACGTCTCGCACACGTCGCCTCCGTCCTGTAGGTCTTGGTCAAAGCACGGCAATGTGCTGCACGTTTTATTGGAGGCTTCCGGTACGCATGGGTCGATGCACCGCACAGAAGACGCAAAAGTCTTGGCGGGCCTAGTGATGTTGAGATCCTCGTTGACAATACCATTGTCGTAGGCGATATAATACCGCGGTTTTCCGGAGTCCGTGGGTGTACAGGTCTTGTTAGCGTTCCAAGATAAATGCCATTGCACATCATAATCTTCGTAGAACGAATCATTCCCATAAAAGACGAGGGGAAGCGTCGCATCACAAAATCCGGCCGTGACCATCTTCTTTTTCATTTCTGTTTGAGCAGACTGCGCGCCGGAAATGATGCCGCACGACACAAGCAGCAGAAGGAATGTAACGAAGTTTGTAAACGACCGCCGGTAAGTCCGTCCACGATCTGTGACTTCCAGATTCTCCCATAAAATGTTCGATGGTTCCGGTGCTGGGCGAACGATGAGCGGGTGTTTACCATCTCGGAAACGCAAATCTTTGGGCTGGAAACGTCGAGCCAACCAACGCACAGATGCACGGTAGTCTTGTAAACACCGCCGGCGTGACTCGATATTATTGAAGACAACAAACGCGCACTCACACGCGTCCCAATTGAAAGCGTGCTCAGTCACGTTGGCCTTTTTCAACTTCTTTAGTGCAGGTTTGTTTGATTGGTTGCCTTCTTTTACTGAAGTCGTTGGCTTGCCTTGTTTCAACGCCTTGATCTTGCTGATTTTCTTTTCCATTTTCGCATTCAAGTCCTCAAGTTTCTTCTTCGCCGCTTGGAGCAGCTTCTCGTCGCTGGGCTTGAAGGCAAGTTTACCAGTCGCCGGTGCGGTTTTCTTCTCGGTTTCCAGTACGTTGATCAGCTCGTGGGACTCATCAATGCTGCGAGTGAGTGCTTCCATGGACAAGAACGTCTTCAGCAGACCGCCCGTGGGGTGTCCGATGCTAATTTCTGCTATCCACGTGTTGAGGTAGAGCTCTTTGGTAACGCTGTTGGTGACTGCAAGGTGGTCGAGATTTTGCACGGTCGAACGATTCGCTGCTTTACGAGACGTCGAGTTCTTGACCTTTCGTCGCCGACCCCAGCAGCATCCGAGCCACAGCGGGTGGTACGTCTCTTCCTTTGTGAGATCGTACCGCGAATTAAAATGCTCAAGAATCTCGCTTTCTGTGGCGTCCGTTGGGAGGCCCTTGACAAAGATCGCGTATTTAGCCGGTGTGAGGTTTTCGTTCAAGTGAGCGTCGATGGCTTTCCGCGCGTTGCGTCGATACAGCATGAAAAAACCCACAAAGACAATCGAATAGGCCACGTCCGAGACGGTGATAATCCACGAGACAGTGACCGGGTCCGTGGTGAAGGGCGTGTTGACGGTCGTCCAGTTGCAGTCAATGTCGCCCTTGGGCAAGCACAGATCCTGGTCCGTCGCGGTCTCCGGGTTCACGCCTTGGTTGCCCAGCGATGCGTACGCAAGTGACAGCGGGTCGGCCATGCTGTCGCTCACGCCGTTGCCAAACAAATTGACAGTGATCGTCGGCAGTGCGATCACGCCCATGATCAAAAACGTGATGGCCAGGTACTTGGTCAGCATAAAGTACAGCTGCATGCCGATGCCGAGCGCGCCAATGTCGTTCATGTCGGCGTCAAACACCGACTTGTTGCCGCCCGCGAGCCGGTCCAGCTTGGCCAGCGCGATCGCGCGCTTGGTCATCGTACGGTAGTCCTTGCTGCTGACCGGCGGGGCCGCGACTGTCGATTCGACGGGCTTGGACGGCGCCGTCGCATCCGCTGTCGGTGGCGGCGGCGCGAGCAGAGTGTCGTACGCTGGCGCACTGGCACTTCCCCATGGCGACGGCGTGAATGGAGGCGGTGACTCGGGCGACACCTCTGTTGGGATTGGCGCGGGGGCCTCGATCGACGGAGGCTCCGGCGGCGCGCGCGGCGAGACCACGGCATCGTTCGGAGGCCGTGGCGACGTGCTGGGCTCGGCCGGTGGCGGTAGAATGCGCGCGCTTGGTGGTGGGGTCTTGGGCTTTTCGATCGCGCCGTGGATCGGGTCGTCAGGCACGATCAGCGTCGGCAGCGAGCCGAGCGACGCGTCCACGAGCGCGGCGTCGGCGTCGGCGCTCTGCGCCATCGCTGCGAATCACGAGGGCGGATATGTTGGAGGAGGGGGAAGCGAACGGTCTCCTGCGTGGTGGGCGACCGTTGACGCCGACGGCGGTTCCCGTCCTGGGAGGCGACCTCTCTCTCTCAGTAGAAGGCCCCCCGTCACAGGAAGGAAAGAAAAAAAACAACGGAACAACCGCCGCCATAACGCGAACAACACGCAGAGAGAGAGAGACAGAGAGAGAGACGTCCACGTACGCCTAGTGACGCCATACACGTCGCGAGGTTTCCCCTCCATCCTGTCGTCGTCGTTCTCCCCTGTCTGGTCGGCAACTTCAACGAACCTTTTGCGATGCGTTAGGAACTTCTAATCGTTAGGAACCTCCTTGCTTTCCCCTGCTTCGAGGGTATTGAGGTTACTTACCATGGCCGACGTCGCGACAGAATGGGACGAGTGGGGCGACGACGACGGCGACGCCGTCGCGCCACCTGACGGGGCCCCGTCGCCTGTCTCGGACGCCCCGCGTGCGCTGCTCGACTGGGCGTGGGATCTCGCGGCGCTGGACGCCGAGCTCGCGGCGCTGCCCTCGCCTAAGGCGCCCTCCGTCGTCTCCACGACCTCGTGGGGACCCAACGACAACTCGCTGGTCGGACTCGCGGTGCTGGCCGGGCCGACGAGGCGGCGGCTGCGTGAGATGGGCCAGCGCACGCGTGCGATGCGCGCCCAGGCCACCGTGGCCCAGCTGCGGCTCCGCCGGCTCGCGCGTGGGCTCGCGCCGACGACCAAACACAACGAAACCGACGACGACCTCGTGGCGCTCGAGCGCGAGCTCCAGGAGCTCGCGGGCGACTGGGGGCGTCAGGAGGAAGGAGAAAACGACGCGGCCGACGCGCGCACACTCCACGAGATGTCGAGTGTGCTCCAGCACGCGCTCGCGACGAGCGACGAGGAGGAAAACGACGACGGTCCGGTGCTGTTCCAGCAGGCGCTCGAGCAGCTCTTCGCGTCGCTGCCGGAGCAGCAGCTCGTCGTGCCGGTCTCGTGGATCCGTCCGGAGAATGTGGCGGCACCCGACGCGAACGAGGAAGAGACGGTGGACGACGCGTTCGTCGCACGGCTCGTCTCGCTGTGTCGAGAAGAGGACGTCGCCACGACGCGCGTCACCGCGCTCGCGGACGCGCAGGTTTTCCAGGACACCAAAGACGTGCAGCGTGACGAACTGGTCGTGGACGGCGAGCACGTCGTGGGCGGCGCCGTGGGCTACGAGGCCGTGGTCGACACGATCGTCGCACACCTCCGCACGGCGCTCGCAGTCGTCGACCGCCATGACGACGACGACAACGACGACCATGCCACGCTGCTACGCCACGCCGCGCAGCACATTTTGACGGTACGGTTCGCTCTATCCTCGGTCCGGAGCTGACGGGGTCTGACGCGCGTGGGTGGTTTGTTTTATTGTAGGCGTGCAACCGCACCGAGTCGGGCGGGTGCTCGTACGAGATCCTGAGCCAGTTTGTGACACAACACTCGACCCACCGCGTGTTGATCCGCCCGGCGTCCGCGCGCGCGCCGCCGCTGGAGATCGCCAGCGATGTCGGCGTGTTCTACGACCGCGACGCCGGCTGGAGCTTTGGGCTGCGCGTGCGGATCGCGGCCGTGACCTGGTACTGTGTCTGCGACGCCGAGGACCCGACCCGCGAGCTCTGCGCGGTGGAAACGACCTACCGGAACCGGCTGGCGTTCCCGCTCGGGCTCACGCCGCTGGCGCCGCGTCGACTGCTGCGTCGCGACGGCGGCGATGTCACGATCGCATTGCGGCTCGACTCAGGTCATGGCGAAGGCGAACTGTGAGTTTTACAAACGGACACAACACGTACGTCACATTTTAGGGAGTTGAGGAGGGACTTCTGTATGATTGATGGAGAGAGTGCCGGAAAGGAGACGCACGGACTTGTATTCCCATAGTCTGGGTCTGCTGCTTTTGTCTACACTGAGGGGAGGGAGAGGAGGGCTTAGAGGATGCAGACGCCGTCGCCGTTGGGCGTGAGCATGACGATGCTCGAGAAGCGCGTGCCGAGCGGGTCGTCGTAGACGCTCGGCGTCGAGCCGCGCGGGTCGATCGACGACGCCGCGACCGTGCGGGTCTCGCCTTCGTCCTGGGTCTCGTTGTTCCGTCGGCGCATGTACACACCGATCACGACCATGGCCGCGACACCGAGCACGCCCACAGCCGCCACGGCCGCCGACGTCGCCACGTTCGAGTCGCCGGCGATGTCGCGCGCGACCTTGGAGTTGGCCTCCTTGGCCTCGATCTCAGCCTGCGCCTCGGGCGACAGCGTCGTGGCCACCGGGGCCGCGGTCGCCGCCGCCGTCGTCGGAGCCGCCGTGCTCACCGGCACGGTCGCCGTCGTGGGCTCGGGCACACCGGCCGAGCCGTCGCCGACCGACGCGTCGGCCGTGCTCGAGTTGCCGTGGTGTGATCCGTCCGGGAAGACGATCTCGTCGGCGCTGGCGTGCGAGCCGCTGGACGAGCCGTCCTGGTGGATGGCCGCAGCCGTGACAGTGGGCGTCGGCAACGGAGTCGGCGCGGAGGTCGTGGGCGCGGGCGTCGTCGGCTCGGGCGTCGTCGGCGCCGGCGTCGAGGTCGGAGCCACGGTCGTCGGCTCGGGCGTCGCGGGCGCTTCCGTTGGCGCAGGGGTCGAGACCTCGGCGAGCACGCCGACGGTCGCCGGCACAAGGTCGATCTCACGGGACTCTGTCTTGGCGGACGAAGCAGAGGCCGACGCCGACGCCGACGCCGCCGAGTTGGAAGCCGAGGCCGAGACCGACACAGAGCCGGCCGTCGAGAACTTCATGGTCTTGCTGGACGTGGCGACGCCAAAGTGCTTTTCGTACTCCTGGCCGGCGGCGGTCGGGACATCAAACATCATAAAGTAGAACGGCGTCGACGTCGGCGTCTCCGCGGTCCACTCGGTGAACGCGGCAAAGTACTTGGCCGCGTTCTCCTGGGACGGCGTGTTGCCGTACGCCGACGGGCCCTGGGACGGCCAGCCCGTCTCGGTGAGCCGCGCCTTGCCGCCGTACTTGGCAGCAAACTTGGACCACTGGGCACTGAGCGTGCCCTTCATGTCGCTCGCGCCCCCGGTCGTGAAGAACGGGTACATGTTGGCGCCGACCACGTCGCTCACGGCCGCGACCGAGGCCGCGGCGTCGGCATTTAGCCACTCCTCGAGACGCTGGACCGTGCCCACGGGGACGTTGGCGCCGGCCGTGCCCTGGAGCGCGGCCTTGACGCGGGCGATGACGGTCGCGATCTGGGCGCCCGAGGCCGTGAGCAGGTTTTCGTTGCCAGCGTAGATGGCCGCGACCGTGTTGGGCGCGGCCTTGGCGGCGCTGATGGCGGCCTCGATGTCCTGGTCCATGTACTCGTAGACGCCGTCGCCGTCGGACGACTGCATCTGGATGCCGATGGCGATCTTGAGCCCGGCCTTTTGGGCCGCGTCGACCACGCTGTGGCCGTAGAACTGGGCGTGGTACGTGCGCACGGCGTCAAAGCCCTGCGACGCGATGATCGCGAAGTCGCGCTCGAGCAGCGACGCCACGCCCGACTGCGAGTAGTCGCTCGAGTAGAACGGCGAGTAGCACACGCCCGCGGCGTCGGCCGCTGGCAGTGCCAGCGCGGCCAGCGCACTCAGCGCCACGACGCGGAGCAGACGCAGCATGATGGAAGGGGTATAACGACGCGGGGCACACGCTCGAGTCGTTGGGGTATTCTCCGGGTTCCTTGTCGGAAATGGAAATGCTTGTCCGGGAAAGCCAAACAATCCAAACAAGCGCTCTCTCTGGACGGGACCGACTGGAGGGGATGGGGAACCTGGCAACTGCACGGCCGCGCACGTGGGCAGCGACCGACAAGGGGTAGGGACCAACGCCGAACCCCTAATCGCATGGAGTGTTCAGCATCCGTCAGAGTCTATTATAGTACATAAAGCCGCTCGATAGCTCTACACACTGAGATAACGTATATTTCAGGGTATCTGGTTGGACGGGATAGAGTCGGTGAGCGTGACTTATGTTCCGCAACAAGTTGCCAACGATGGGACGAATGTGCGATCCCGAGATCCCCAGAATCAGTACCCAAAACTTCGCAGCACATAAAAATTCGGGCTTGCGCGACAGCCCAGGCTGTAATACGCGACGCGGCCCTCCTCATGGGGAGGCGCGTTCCATTCGGGTGCGCGGCGCTGCCATGGCAGAATTGCGATGCCACTGCGGTTCCCACGGAGTGCGAGGGTGTCCCATGGCACGCCCCTGCCACGGCTGCTGATTGGAATTCAGTAAATACTGGATTGCACCGGTCCGCTCGACGTCACGAGCCGCCTTGGATCGGTCGGATGGTCAAGCACTCGCTCGCGTGAGCGCTCCAGCTGGGTCCGCGCAAGCTTCCGCCGCCCCGCTGTAACGTGCTGAAAACATCGAACATGACAATGCCACGCTCGAGGGTATGGTCTCCGATATCCATCGCATCTCACCTCTGTCGAGTCCTCCGTGTCGTACATACGTACTCGCACCCAGCTGCCTCAATGAACAAATCGCGATCAACACAAGCGCCTCCGCGTCCCCACCGCGCCGTCCAGAGCCACGTATCGATCGCCCGGACGACGCTTGCCATTCTGTCCGGAGATCGCGGCGTCTAGAATCCAGAGTCTTTTCTGGACGACGACGCCAAAAGGGGTTCGGGGGCGCCGCGCTTCACGTGGCGTGCGCTGCCAGAGCGTCAGCAACTTTGGTTGGGAGCGCCAGCGGCAAATGGCCCGTCGCTGTCCCGTGCTTCAACTGGAGGTGGTGGTCGTGGAATTGTGAGGACAGTTGACAGAATCAGGGGGGACGGCGGCACGACTCATAACGGTTCCAGATCGGTTCGTAACATTGCAAATATCAAAACAAGGTGGATTCGGTCGTTGCTCCCGAAACGACACGAGCAAGGTTCGTGGCTTGTTGCGCCGTGCGACGTGTGAGGAGGCACCGTGGCACATTGCGGCACCGCTCTGCCACAACCGTGGCAGTGCCATGGCAGTTAGGCGGATCGAGTCGCTCGTGTGATGGCACGCGCCGTGGCGCGTTCCGCGAACGCGTCCGACGCAAAGAGAGACGGCGGTGCCACCGCCAAGATCCGGCTCTGCCAGGGCCTGCCATGCCACCACCACTGCCATGGCACTTGCCCCTCTTGGGGTGGACCATGCACCCCGCTCATCGCCACATGCCAGTCCATTGCGCATTTTGTCGCCATCCGCGTCACCCAGCGACCGGATACCCAAATATCGGAGACCGTACCTCCCGTTTCGTCCATCACCCGTAGCCATTCGCTATGTTGAAGTCGTTCTTCCACGGACTCGCGCTGGCGCTCGCCGTCGTGGCGTCGCTCGCCATGGCACAGGTGCCACCGCCGGGCAGCGTGATCGACTATGCGAGCGTGTGCGGACTCGCGACGCCCGAAGCGAGCATCGTCAAGTTTTCGTTCGGCGGCGGCTCGACACTCATCAGCGACGGCGACATCGTCACGGCCTCGCTCTCGCTGGACGAGGCCTTCCACGACGACCCGCCGGGCGCTGTCTCGATCAGCGCGCCCGGCGTCAAGTGCGGCCGCTCCAAGTTCGCGTTCGACAAGAACGACCCGAGTACGTTCGACCAGACCGTGACGTGCCGCACGGACGGCGGCGTCGTGCCAGCCGGACTGGACGGCTCGCTCGTGGACGTCGCGCTCGCAATCGACTTTGAGAATCCGTCGGCGTCCATGGACGGACTGTTCAACGAGACAGTGCGCCGGTTGTGCCTCAAGCTGCTGCTCCAGCGCCAGCTCGGCAACTCGGGCCAGGGCGGCGGCACGGGCGACCCGCACCTCACGACGTTGGACCGCGTCACGTACGACTTCCAAGTGCCCGGCGTGTTCCGGCTCTTCCAGTCGCGCAACTTGGTCGTCCAGGTCTTCCAGGAAAAGTGTACGCCCGTGGCGTCCAGGGGCGACCGCGCACCGAGCTGCTACCAGGGCGTGGCCGTGGCGTTCGCCGGCTCGGTCGCCAGGTTTTTCATCCAGGACGGCGTGATCCAAGTGGGCAAGGGCACGAGCAGCCTCGACTGGCTCTCGGTCGAGAAACTCAAGGGCAAGACCGACGGTTACCGGGTCTTCGTCGCGGCCGACCACGCCACGTACGTCGATGTCACGCTCGGCACGTGGATCCACAACTACGCGTACCTCAACGTGGCCGTCAAGGCCTCGCCCTACTTCAAGGACCCGAGCGTCCAGGGCCTGCTGGGCAACTGGAACGGCGACAAGAGCGACGACCTACGCAACAACACGCAGCTCGCGTTGCTCCACGGCTCGGCGCTCGACAGCAACCTGTTCACATGCGTGGGCGACGCCTGTGCGCCTTTTCTCCAGCCGGCGTCGCTCAAAGACGACATGGCCCGCGGGCTGCCCAACAACATGACCATGCTCCACCAGAGCTACGTGGCCCTGAGCCCCACGAGCATCCCGTTGCGCGCGTTCACGCCCACGCTCGTGCCGGTTGTCGCGCCCACCAAACGCCACCTGCGTGGCACGGCCGAGAGCGACGATGTCGTGGCACAGCGAGCACGCGAGCTGTGTCCGCAGGTCATCCACTCGGTGCCGGCGTGCGACAAGTACGTCGCCAACGCGACGTTCTACGTCGAGTCGGTGTGCGCGGCCGACGCGGCGCTGCTGGGCGATCTCTCGGTCGTCGACGGCACCAAGATCAGCTACCTGCGCGAGTGCCGGCGCATGATCGACGGGCTCATCGAGGGCAATTCGTCGACGGTCGAGGAGATGGACGCCATCCTCGCGGACCGCGCGGCGCTGGCCTTTGGCGACATCTCGACCTGCGCGAACCACTGCTCGGGCCACGGCACGTGCCTCGCCGCCGGATGCAAGTGCGACGCCGGGTTCACGGGCTTTCTCTGTGATGTGGTCATTTGAGCCCGTGTGTGGGTGCGCTTGTGTGCTCCAAGCCTCTCGAAAGGGAAGAGGTCGTCGAGTCTGCCGGCTTGAAAGCGTTCTGACCAGAGTTCATTTTGCTGCATTTGCACCTTCCTTTCTTTGTCCTGTCTATGTGCAACAAAACGGATCACAGTCAGCACCATCGCCAAGTCACGATCACCACTCGACGAAAAAAACGCAAATCTATATGTTGGAGCTCTTCGTCCCTCTCTCTCTCTTTCTCTCCTACCTAGTTCATTCGGCCGATGCAGTTCGGCGCGCCGCAGTCGCAACGAATGGCTTCGTCTTCGATCGGGAATTTGTAGTCGTACGTGACTTCCTCGAACGCCTCGATCGTGCGCTTGGCGAAGATCACGATCTTTTTCTCATTGTTCTCGACGACCACGACTCGCGCAAACGCCTTCGGGTCGCACGAGTGATTCATGAAACGCGCGAGGTTACCACACCTGGTGGCGTCAATGATAGTCTTCTCGTCCAGGCGGAACATGTAGCAGCTGCCGATGCCCATTTCTTCGTACTGCTTCTCACGGACATCTGCGACAGCCTGTGAGATCATTTGCCCCTGATACTCGACGATCATTTGACCTTCGACAAACTTCTCCTTCGTAAACAAGCCGTAGCCGTGGATCTTTGACTTCAGCACTTCAAGCCGCTCGCTGAACGGGCGACGACGCAGTTCGCGGTACTGCATCGCAATCGGCAAATGCTCGAGATCCATCGGAACGCCTGCTTGTTTCTCCTTGGCACCTCCCGTCGCATTGTCACTAGCTGCTTCCGTTCCACTCGCAGCTCCGTTTCCAGCCGAAGATGCCGGTTGTGCGGCCTTTTCGAGCGGCAATTGGACATTACTGTCTCGCGTTGCGTCCTTATTAAGTCGCCGCCGCGTGGCTCGCAACGCAGCTTCTTCCTCTTCGTCAACTTGCCGATCCAATCCGTCTGTGCGTACAGCACCTGATGACATCCGCGCGTGTTCTTCTGCCTCGACGACTTGCTCCACCTCGCGGATAGCGAGTGCCATTTCTGCTGCTGGAGGTAGGCGGTGCGAAAACACGTACACGTGGTCACCAGCTTTCGCCTCGTCGTCGTCGAGAAGAACCTCTTGGCCGCGGCGTCGCTTGCGCTGATTCTGTTGTTGGCGATGGCGGTGCAAGATGTAACGGCGGCGGATTGCAGTCGTCGCAACGTGAGGCAACGACTCGATCTCTTTTGCGATTTCAGGAATGCCGAATCCAAAGAAGTGGTTACCGAGCAGTCCATACGAGAACCACGATCGCCGATTCAGGAAAGGATTGTCCTCCGCAGACGCGAAGCAGCGAGCCTCCTCGTACAAACTGACAACTCGACTGCGCAGTTCGAGCAGAGCCTCCGTGGGGGAGGCAGCAACGATTGGGTTTTCTTTGTCATCAGATGCCGTGATCTTGAAAAGCGCTTTCGGACTCGAGAATCGCTGTTCTCTAGTGTTTTCCTTCTCATCGGCATGCTTGCGACCCTCGACGTCGGTGCTAGTGACCACGCATTCGTACACGCAACGCGCAGCCAGATACCGAGTACTCCAGTACACCCTGGTGCTTCGGAAGCCAAGAGGGTATACTGCATCGCGGCTGTAGAATGATGGATTTCCAATCACAATGTGGCCGAGTGAATGAACTGTGAGCGCACCGATGCGGAAACACACTTGGCGTTTGAAATGGAGCGCATTCATGCGCTTTTTTGTATCACTGAAGACGCTGGAGAAATCCACGCGAACGCAATGACGAGGCTCCTTAACAAGAGGGCTCCACTGCGGCGGCGGCGCTGACTCTTCAACGGCGGCGGCGCTGGTGGACTCACTCGTTTCTGTGGGGTCGATTTGGTCTGTAGCTTGAGATTCACTTATTGACTTTTCAGTCCCAATAGCGTGGTCATCGACTACTCCGGTTACGTTGTGAGTTTGGGAGGTCTCTGCTTCGGAACTGACAGGCTCCGCCAGCTGGAACTTTCTTGTAACTTGTTGAACATGACTGGGCATTGGACAGCAAGTTTCTCCGTTCGGAAGAAACACCACTCCTCTATCGAGTGCGCACGGAAGATGATAGTGTCTCGGACATCGAGAGACGCAGCATCCTAGGGTAGCACCTAGCACTCCACAGCCGTCGCAACGATTCGTCTTACTACGCGATAATGCTTTTTGGCATCGCTGCAGCACACCACTCGCATCTTCGAATACTTCTGACGACCACAAAGCACAGTTCATATGCGCCCACTGGTCCAACTCCACGTACACCAATCGGCCACACACTGGGCTATCGCCAACGATAAAACACAGGGAGCAATATCGGTTGTCCTCGATAGTCGGCGGTGAGCCCGGCAAGGTCGTGTCCGACATGTTGCTACCCGAAGCACCAAGAGGTTTTGCTCTCGTCATGCGGATCGTGGGTCGCACTAACTGGGAATCTTGAGTTGCCAACGGTGTTGGCGGACGGGCGCTTGCTACCGCAGGAACGATATTTGCCACTTCGAGTGTAGAAGGCTTCGAGTCCGCTCCACTGAAGTCTGTCCCCATGGAGGAAACGGATGACCCGGTTGGTGAAATCTCTTCGTCCATGATGCCATTATCGCCTTCACCTTCCTCAACTTGCAGGCGCAGTAGATGCTTCTTGCCAGCGCGCCGTTCGTATTGCTTCTTGATCTTATCGATTTCCTCCTCCAGTGTTTCTTGATTGTCAACGAGCAGTGTTTTGATGAGCGCCGGGTCAAGACGGCCTTCTTCACGTTCCAGCAAATGGAACACCACTCGTTGAAGTGGCACCCAACCGTACAGTAAATGAACACACACAACCAACGCAGCGCAACTTGATGCTTGTGACGCGACAGTGGCAATTGCATGCGGCTCCTTTTGCTTGTCGATTCCTTGTTGGGAGTAAAAATTCTCAGCCTTACGTGTCACCTTTCGAGCGGCAGCGCGAGGGCCTCTAGCATAACGCTTGTATCGAAGGTAGCGGGCAGCTTTCTGAAAGAGCCAGGATGGAACAGAGGCTTCTTGACATTTCGCTGACCTCCTTGCCCAATCATCCTGAAAATTTACGCTGCGGTACGCCAGGTTTTTAAGACACTCTTCTCCGATGCGGAGGACGTAGAGATAAATCGCGAGGTTGTCCTTCCACTCGTTCCACACTTGAGCTTGGCGCATTTGGGCGCGCGCTTCTACCCATCGTGCATCACACAGAGTGCGGGCGCGTTGAATCTTGGTCAGGAAAAGTTGGCACTTCGCAAGATGCGGTGTAGCCATCAGGTGGGAGCGTTTGTGGCTCCGACACGAACTGCAAACGTACTGCGCACTCGGATCGTTGACAAGATCTTGGTATTTGGCTGGATCTTCTGCAAAGACCGGGTCGCATCGCGGGTGGGCCCAACATTCACATGCATCACACTGGATTAGGTCCGCGTCCTCGGTGGTCCACTTGTTCCTACACATCGGACATTTTTCGGCATCTTTGCGTTGTCGGCGAGTGTCGGCCGCCCACACCTGCAGTAGATCTTTCGTTTTCGAACTCATTAAGCTTTGCTCAGATTTTTGTGAGTGGCTGCAGCTGAGACACAGTTCCCGATCATTGCTGTAGCTGGCTCGCGGCTGAGTCTTGTTGCAACACTTGCATGCCACACAACTTGAACAGAAAAAGGAACCACCTTGTGAGAACTCTCCAGTGAGTCCAAGTTCATCCGATTCAAATTCAGAGCCGATTGCAGGAAGCAAACATTTGCCGTGGAAGCTTCTGTCGCAGTTGTTACATTGCATTCGTCGATTTTCCTCCTCTTCGTGCGCTTCCTTGCCATGGGGCTTTCCACAAAGCTCGCACATCTCACAGTTGGCGCATCGCCAATACGTGTGGATCGGATGTTCAGTTGACAAAAACTTCTTCTCGTCCACTCCACAGCAAAAAGAGTGGAAACCTTCCCCACAATCGACACAAAACAGCATGTCTTCGTCATGCGAGCCGCGAGTGCCACAAATACCACACGCGTCTACCCAGCAGTACGTATGAGCACCGCTTCGTGAGTGCATTGTCAAGTAAAACTCCAGCACAGATTGCGGCTTCGGAGCCAATCCGAGTTCACTTTGCGGTGTGAACGTCAAATGCACGTTGCTGTTTAAGGTGCGCTTCTTGTCAACCGCAGCGTTTGAAGCTGTCAATGAAGAGTCCGTTGACGGAGCACCGTTTAACCCCAGTTTGGGCAAAGTTGCCGAACTCTCCAAGCTTTCATTCCCTCCAGTCACAGTCTTTGCGTCTTGATCTGAGACGCTAGACACACCATCGTGATCGCCGACCTCGTTCTTCGCTTCAATCTCCGCCTCGTTCCGTGGGGCAGTCTCATTCGACTCATTTTCGGGATCTTCATCGTCATCGTCGTCGTCATCGCCATCGTCATCGTCTCCGTCACTGCCAGCTCCATGTTTTGTCTTGCCAAGTTGAGAATTGTTTGGAAGCTGACGTTTAGCAGCATATACAAGTGCATCGTAATGCTTGCCTCCACGTCGTTTCATCCTAGTTTTCGGTGCAATCTGTCCGAGAATTTTCTGACCCTGGCCATAGAAACGCCAAGCTTCTCGCCAAATGAGGAAGTCTCGATCTCGAGAGTTGAACGTGACCGCGTTCAAACAAAGCAGTTCGAAGTCGTCCCTGAAATCACGGAAGTTCACTCGCTTGTAAACGTTGTCGAGGACGTTTTGCTGCATCGTCGCAAGATCCATGGGTTGCTTGATCACGTCAAAGTACGTCGGGGCAATCAGCTTCGTAACCGGTTCTTTGAACAAATCCAACTTATCCTCTAATCTGAGGCGGTGCAATACTCGGAGCAGTCGGACTTTTCTGCAGCTGAGACATTCATAGTTGTTCAACACCCGTGCGTCGTACGAATCCTTGAAGTTGAGATCAAACGCGTATTCCTCATCAGCTAGTCGTGCAGATCTGGATACAAGTGCTCCGTTTCCACTTGCTTTCCCTGCTGGAGGTGCAGGATCTTCCTCGGCTTCGTCCTCATGATCAGTATGCTTGGCATTCAGATCGGGCACCTGGACTCGTATATCTAACTCGAACTCAACTCCTTCTTCTTGTGCTCGACGACGAAAAGCTGGATGGGGATCTGGTTCACACTGCGGATGAACCCACAGATCGCACGAAGAGCACTTGAGCAGTGCCGCCGAATCGTCCAGTATGGCATCATCGAAGGCGATGCTGCACACGGCACATTGACACTTGCTGTCATACACTGAGATGCATTTATCGCACAGTGATACGACGTGGAGGGGCAAGCGCCATCGAAACCATCGAGTGGATGAGCTTGTGTTGCAACCAGCACACGTTATGCACTCTCGACAGATATAGCCCGTCTTGATATCGTCAACAAGGATGGAGCCATCTTCACGGTTCACGAGAGGAAACTTGTCATGCGGGGGATCGCAACAGTATGAATGGAAAGCATTTTCGCACTTGATGCATTGGATGAGAGATTTCTCTCCGGCAAAAGCGCCTGTTTCTCCGTCAACGATTGCGGGCAAGCAACACTTCTTGCAGCGGGAATCGAATGTGGCAGGAGATGGCTGGATACTAGTCGAGATAGGCAATACTGTAAGCTCGGCATCCATTGGATCCGCTCCTTGGGTGGTCTCATGGGCTGGGGTAGAATCGATACCACGCACTGCCTTGTACAGGCTGAGCTGCAACTTTCCGATCGCCTGCGCCCCTTCAATCGCAAAACCCTCCGGTGCCTTGAACAAGTTCACTTCTTCTTCATGGCCACTGCCATTCCGGACCCTGTGGAGACCGGTCGAAGCATCGAATTCCTTGACATCGCATCTCCCCTTTGTTTCACAAGTCAGAGTGTAACCAACTAACGAGTTAGCGAAAGTGCGTGCAGCATCGTCTCCTGCCTCTTCGGCACTGCGCAAAAGCTTTCGAAGTACTGAAGCACGGACACGCGCTTCAATGGTCGCTTCGTCTGAGGCACGAATTACAGCCAATCGGTAGTTTTCATCGCCGGCAGAATCGCCAATGTCGACCCTTGAAGTAAGCGCTCGACAAAGATGACGCGGGGCCCAGCATGCCACGTTCTCTAGTGATAACGACGAAGCAGCTTCGAGGGGAAAAAGGCTCACGAGTCTTAGAGATCTCAGCACGTCCGGATCATCCAGCGTGGTTAGAAAATGCCTCTCAGCGATCGCGTTCATCTTCAGCACTTGAGCTGGCCACCATCGATTGCGTGAAGCTGGTACCATAACTTCCACGATTTCGGAGGTGCCGACAACGAAGGGGAATGCGAATAGAGGCACGATCTGCTCACTCTCATCGTCGAACCGAACCAGGTGAGTTCCTGATGCCATGTCAAAAGACAAGACTCGGCCCATAATCCAATGCTTATCCCAGACGAACATAACACCCACGCGTGATCCCACCAACGTGCCCAGCGAGAGCAACTCATCTTCAGACGATGGCTTTTTACCGTGTAGTGCGCGAACGAGCGGATCGACGGCCTTTGCGGCAGTCGGTCGAAGCAAACCACCATACAGTTGCATCTCTAGCATCATCTGCTTCGAGATACGCTGCTTCTTCTTCCTGTTTTTCTTCAAACGTCTTACACATGGCATGCAATACCATGGACGGGGAGGTGCCACAACCGATTGAGATTCCCCAAGCACATCGATCATGTTGAACTCGCTGAGACAAATCTCGCAAACAATAATGATATGATCGTCGTCGTGGTCTGAAACACCATCACCTTCGTCTTCGGAACAAACCACGAGTCCACACGCTGTAGTATGAAGCGTGGTTGCGGAAGCAGATGATCCAGACCCGTTGGATATTGCTGCCGCTGAGAACGAGATAGATACTGGGACAGGAGGGAATATTCGCTCGATCGGGTCTACTTGCATGCGACCGTCGTGCTGAATCACATTTTCTGCGCGCTTCCGCTTTTTGTCATCTCGTGCCATCTCTTCTTTCATGGGAGGCACCTGAAGCTTGGGCTTCGCGAGTACGCAAGGTTCACACAACACAGTCATGTCGCCTCGTCGGCGAGCAGCGCGCTGAGCATCACGGTTCCATCGAACGGGAGTGTTACAACTTTCACACGGCAACATACTAGCTGACGACGACGACTTGCGTCGAGCTCCAACACAAGTCGAGCAGAACCAATCACCGCGGGGTACAGACGATAGCGGAGGGTTGAGCGCAGCCATATCATATTCACCCTCGCACCCATCACAAATGAGCAGAGTCACCGTAGTGGGTGGTGGGAGTCCAAGATTGGCTACTCGTCTCGGTTCGACTCGAATTCGTGGTTCTGGCTGGATTCTGGGAATAACAGGTTTCGGGGTTGACTTGACTCCAACGCTTGCCGTACCATCACCCAACCCCATAGCCTTCAATCTCCTCGCTTTCTCCATCTTCATAGCAAGGTAACCCTTCTTACGTCGCTTCCTGGTCGCTTCACACGTATCACAGAACCAGTCTCCTTTTGGAACTTCGGGGGCAGCTGGTCGGATGGTAGCGACATCATACTTGTCGTCGCACCCGTCACACTCGATCAGGGTCACGCCGGCCGCGCTCGGTTCTGAAGCTTCAGTGGCCGTCGTGGAAGCTGTAGCTGGCGATGGTATGGTTTCGCTAGTACATGAAGGAACTTGCGTCTCATCGGTAGTGTCTACGACAGAGATATCAGGCATCTCAGACACCGAATCGACAGTTGGCTCCAAGTCAGTCTCTGCGGTCTGAGTAGCAGCCGCGGAGGCGTCTGTCTGAATCATGAGCGTTTCATCGTGCCCCTCCGAAGGGCGTTGCTTCGCAACGCAGGTGCTGCAATACCAGTCACCTTCAGGGATATCACTGAGTGGCGGCTGGATCGCTGCCATGTCAAATTCGTTTTCACACCCGTCGCAAATCAACAACGTGACCAACTGTATGCCGCCATCCACACTTTCCTGGTGCTGTTGAGTGCGAATGCTCTGACACGACGCGCAAAACCAGTCTCCTTCAGGAATCTCCAAAAGCGGTGGATCCAACTTGGCCATCTCGAACTCGCCTTCACAGCCATCACAGAGTAGCACAGTCCCTTCTTCTTCCATGAGCGGGTCGACATCACACGTGGCCTCCACCGGATACAGAGTGGGCTCATCACAAAAGGCAACGAACGATTCAGAGACTGATGTTGATGCGCCCAGGATCGCCGTCTTACTGCACGCTTGACACTGAAAACCGGACGCCACATCTCGGCCGAATCGAGCCCGCAGCGAGTCTTCCTCAACTTCACCATCTTCGACCAACGCGTGGAGACAAAACTTCGCCCGACAGGTCACGCAAACTTCCCACCACACGCGGTCCCCCTTTTGCATGAGCAGCGCCAACCGCTGCGACTGGATCGTACACGGAGCTGTTAGACAACTTTGACACGCTGCCACAGCGCCTTCCCGGCTTGGCGACGTCGACGAGCTGCGTTTTCGTTTGCGCCCGGGCGACCGAGTCGCGCTTGGCGATGCGGCCGTCGCAGCGCCAAGGCAGCGCCGATGCAGGCGCGCATCGGCGTGGCACTGCTCGCACGGCGCGCGGTCCTCTGGCGCGATCTGCACTTGCCGGCAGGCCGTACACACTTCGATCGTCTCCGTCACGACGACCCAGTCGTGGTCGCTGTCCTCGTCTTCCGCGCGACCGGCCTGGCCGTCCACCAAGCCCAGCGCCGCCAGCGGCACCAGCAGCGCCGGACTCGCGCCGTCGTCGGGGCTCGCCGCACACGGCGCGCACTCGAACGCTCCGTCGCTGGCGTGGGCCACACACGGCGTGTGGTACAGACCGTCGCACCGGCGACAGCGCGTCGCGACCTTGTCGGCGTCGTCTCGGGTGTCTGCGCGTTCCTCGCCGGTGGTGGCCGTGTCCACGGGGCGCGTCGGCGCCTGTCTCTCGCGCGCCGCGTCGCCTCCGCCGCCCAGCGCCACGCGCACGCGTGCGCGGCACCGCAGGCACGCAAATTCCATTCCGTTCTGCTCGGGGGTCCGCCTCGCGCGCGCGCGTCGTCGCCCGCTCCGCCCCCCGGTCCGGCGTCCCTTGCCGCGCTTTCCCTTTCCTTTGAGAAGGGGAGGGAACAACACCAGTGGAGCGGGGAGGAAAAACACCACCTGCACCGAAAATAACGACCCGAAAAAGAACCCTCCTTGCCTGGTTTTGAGCTTTATCTAGGATTTGATGAAACACTAAACTAGGTATTCCCGCGACCCGACGATGGGGTTTCCGTCCCCTCGCGTTTGTGCCACGGTGGTGAGATGTGTCCATGGTGGCGTGACTGGGGGATGGGGACCGGCTGGTGTCGCGGAAGGGCTTCCATGACATGGACGACTCGGGGGCCACAACCGACGCGGACGAGCCGAGCGTACGCGACGCATTATTGATCGACATGGGCAGCGAGAGCGAGCGCACGTGGCGCTGGGCGCTGACGGCGCTGTCGCCGCGCGAGTGGATGCAGCGCGTGCTGCTGCTCCTACTCGTGTTTGTGTGTCTCCTGGGCGACTTCATCCTCTGGCAACAGTGCGTGGTTTCCCTCCCCCCTCGTGTGATCTTATCGTAGCTGATGGACGTGTGTGGCAGGGTCTTGTTCGCGAGCTGGTCGCTGCTGCGCCACTTGATCGACAGCGCGACGCATTTCGCCGTGGGCTTTTGCGGCTGGGGCATCTTTTTGTGCTTTGCCCACGACGCGCGGATCCCGCCGCCGGCGAGCAAAGAGGACGGCACGCCGCTGCCGGTGCTGGACGAGTCGGCCGCGCGCGAGTCGTCGGCCGAGATCCCGGGCCTGCCCGCGTGGCGCGCGTTCCTCACGAGCTGCCTGCTCGCGGCGGTCACGGCCGCGATGCTCGACATTGACCACTTTATCGCGGCCGGCGCGCTCAGCATCGCCGGCGCGACCCACTTGGAAGGCCGGCCGTTCGGCCACTCGGTCACGTTTGTCATCGCGGTGGCGCTCGCGGTGTGGGGCGTGAGCACGGCCCGCGGCGCGACCCCGTGGCGCCGCACGCACCGCATCTGCTTTGTGCTCATCACGCTTCTCGGCCACCAGATTCGCGACGCCAACCGGCTCGGGCTCTGGTTCTGGCCCATCGGCTCGACGCCCGGCATCTTTTACCCGATCTACCTGTTCATGGAGCTCGCGCTGCCCATCGCGCTCGCGCGCTGGCAGATCCTCGACGGCCGCGACGAGACCAGCAGCTCGGACGCGACCGTGGATACGACGCGCAGCAACCGCGACGGTGACGACCAGATCGCCGACCAGCGGCGGATGGAACACAAGACGCCGGCCTCGCCACCGCAGCTCTTTTGAACTCCCATGGCCGTCCAACGTATTTAGTGTGGTGCGTGGAGCTAAACAAGGTCTGATTATTATCGTTATCGAGCGCCATCTATACCGGGTAGATCGATGCGGCTCTGCTGCTACTTTTCCTCCGCATACGTGTAGAAGCCCTGGGCATACTTCTTGCCAAACTCGGCGGCGCTGCTCGGCGGGTACTTGAGCGCCTTCCGCGGCGACTCGTCGAGCTCTTCAAAGATGGCGCGCACATCCCCGTCGAATTTTTCATACAGAGCGGCTGCACGACATGGTATCACGACGGTTAGGCAAGCTCAAGCTTTGGAACCAACGACCCGACGATGTGTACCCAATCGATCGGCCACCGCCGCGTCGTACTCGAGCGAATCCGCGTGCTCGCGCGACTTGGCAGCCTTGAGCGCCTTGGTCGACTTGGCGAGTTCGCTGGGCGAGACTGGCGCGGCGTGCTTGGCTTCCATCTTTGGTCGAAATGAGCTGTGGGGGGAAATGACACAAGACAATGGCGACCTGCTCGCCCAACGGTCACGCATGATTCCAAGAGAAGTGGGCTCTGATATAAATATACGCGAGTACCGAAGCACCTTGGGCTCCCGTCTTTAGCTACTTCTCTGCTGCGTCAGTATCCTCTTCCTTGGTCTCCGCTGGCACGGGTTCTAGAACGGGTGCAGCTGGGTCCTGCGCTACTGCAGCTTCCTCAACCGATGGCGTCAATGTGGCCTCAGCCTGTGTGGAGGGCTCTTCAACATGGTCGTCTACTTCATCTTTGTGCTCCTCGGCGTCAGTCTCATCGTTCGACTTTTCCTCTTCCTCTGCGAAGCGCAAACCGGCGTCCTCATCGTCCTCCGTATCGTAAAACGCCTCCAGCTGGGCCGAGTCCGTCATGACCACGAGGTCGACCGACTCGAGACTCTCTTCCTGTGGCGGCGACATGGCTCCTATAAAATCGCAGTGAGAAAAGCACCAGTGAATGCAGACCGCAACAAGCGCTCCAACGTACTCTTGGTCGTCCCAGGGCCCTGGTACGCCACGAGCGTCTGGTAGGTCTTGAGGTCATTCTGAAACGCGTCCGCCAGCACCTGGCGGCGCGCCGCCAAGAGTTGCTGCTTGCGGTCCTCTTTCGCCTCCAAGATATGTTCCTCAAACAAATCTAGCTCGCGTTCCTGACAAGCACGCACATACGTCCGAGTGAATACGCTTCACGTTTTGAGCTCAGTGAGATCCATTCGCGTGGATACCTGTCGCTCGACAAAGGAAGCGTTCTGCGCGGCCATGTACTCCTCGGTCTGCTGCCTGTCCACACAACCATCGAGCCGTCAGCATTCCGCCTCGGTGGTCATTCGTGAGGCGCGCGTACATGAGGTACTGCTCGACGTGCTCGACATCCTCGGCAATCTTTTCCACCAGCCCTCTTCACCACCCAACCGTATCCAACGTCAATCTCCGCTTTCCCCAGGACACCTCTTCCTAGACCGAAGCCACCCACCGGATCGTGCTGAGCTGTTCGCGGACGCGCTTGATCTCGTGGAAGTGCTGCGCCACGTACGCCTCGCTCTCGGCCTGGTCCTGGAGGCGCTTCCGCGCGCGCGCCAGCTCGTCGCTCAGCACCTCGCCACTGGTTGACACCGCCTCAAAGAATCAGTATGGCCACCGCCATTCCACCCCACAAACCACGCACCTCTGGAGCAGCTTGCGGTGGCGCACGAGCACGGCGTCCCAGTCTTTGCTTTGCTCGACGAGGAACGCCTCACCGGCCCCGCTCCCACCGACGCCCTCGCCGACGACGGACCGCGCGGTCACGGCGTCGCTGCCGGCGACCGAGCTCGCGCTGCTCGCAATGTCGGCGTTCGTGCTGCGTACGCTCCCCACGACGCTCCCCAGCTCGAGCTTGGACGTGAGCTCCTTGGACTTGGCCATCACATACTTGAGGCTCAACATGATGGCGCTCTCGGCTCTCTCTCTCTGTGTTCCGAAAAAAAAAAAAAAGAGGAGGCGAAGTGATCTTCGTCCTGTTCGCGGTAAATTGAAGTTTACTGATTGGCTGAAAAGAAGGTTTATAGCGTTAGGATTGGTTGAAAACAGATTCAAAATGCGGGATTGGGGCTTTGATCCATTGTTTTTCATTTATGGGATTTGCCGTGGATATCAGACCACGTGAGCTTGAGCGGCGGCTGCTCGCGCCTGCTCAACGGAGTCCTTCTTCTTGATGATCTTGCCCACTCTGCCCGCAAGCCACTGGCACGGGTACTCGACGAGGTAGTACGAGACCGTGCTCACGAGGAACGTGAGCCCCCAGACGGCGACGAGTTTGTTGTAGAACGACTGGCGGTTCACCCAGTCCGAGTAGATCACAAAGCTGTGCAGCAGGTACATGGAGAAGCTCACTTTGCCGGCGTACCGAAGGAGCGACCACTCGAGCACGGATGAGATGGCCCCCGGCAGCAACATCTCGCACACGATGATGGTCGACACGTTGGACGAGACGAAGCGACCGCCCGGGCTTTGCGGGATCGGGTTCTTGAACACCCAGTCAAACACGAGACCGTCAAACAGCGTGCTCATGAGCATCGCCAACGCAGACATCTCCACCGTGCGCAAGACGATTTTGTGGTACCAGCGAAACTGGAACTGACGTTTGGTGATCCACTGATCGGCCTTGGAGTACACGATCGCGGCTAACGAGCCACACAAGAACGTCGGCAGGTGAGGCTTGAGGGGCATGTGGTCGCCCCGA
>JAADVT010000022.1:0-90359 GCA_023335895.1 Pythium rishiriense
CCCCCCCCCCCCCCTAAAGGAGTTGGGAATATTTTGTGTGGATTCGAGTGGAAAGGCTCCGTTAAAAAGAAAGCTCACATCAGTTCGAGCAATCACTGGCGATCTTTCAAACTTCGCGTTGCAGCAGACCGATGCAGACGTACTCAGACGACAACACTCATGAAAGCGGTGATGCGATCATCGTTTGGAAGCAGCACCACGGACTTCGCGATCCTAACGTTTCGGGATGGAGAGCTTCGAGGAAATCTGTGTTTTGAGACTTGTATCTCGATGTTATCCTGAACAACTTTTAGTCTATTGTTGGTCTCCTCTGTTGGGCAGGATCAGATCGTTGTGGATCAATTCCAGTCGAACCCACACCCTGCTAGTTGCTGGCAGCAAGAGCTCGAAAGCGAACTCTGGAGAAATATTCCGAAGTCGGAGGTCTGAAGTCCAGACTCCGGATAACGGTCGCTCATCTTCTCTAGATGCAACTCTTTGTGCTATCCCCAAACAAGCACTGTCTCCCACCCTGTTCGCTTCCTTCTCGTTCCGTGGAAGTCCAATCCATTCCAATCCTCCCGGCCACCGTTGTACGTCGCCAGCACCACTTCAACTTGTTCCGCAGCCAGTATTCCTACCGGTTTTTATTTTCCACCAATCATTTTGCTTGCCGCGGTTTCTGCGCAAGTCGTTCCGCTCGCCAACTCCAAACGGCGCGTGTCAACCGCAATCACGTGACCCCCTTTTGTCGACGTGGCAAGGCAAACTGCCACGGCACCACCCATGTGCCAGCGGGTGTGCCATCCCCGCAGCGCCAGCGCGTACATAGTGCCATCACCATTCGCCAATCTCCTCGCTCGCACCGCCAGCTCCCTGTGTCCGCCATGGCCTCGTCAACTCCGCTCGTCCGCTGGGGCTTCCTCGGCTGTGGCCGTATCTCCCACGATTTCGTCGCGGCCATGAAGGGCCTCGTCGGCGCCTCGCTCCACGCGTGCGCGGCGCGCTCGCTCGCCAGCGCGCAGGCGTTCGCACAGACCCACGGCGTCGCGCACGCCTACGGCGCCTACGAGGAGCTCTGCGCCGACGCCGCCGTCGACGTGGTCTACGTCGGCACGCAACACATTGCCCATTTCGACAACGTCATGCTCGCGCTCGCGCACGGCAAACACGTCGTGGTCGAGAAGCCCATGATGATGAACGCCACGCAGGCCGCCGCGTGTGTCGCGCGCGCGCGCCAGAACCAGTGCCTGCTCGTCGAGGCCGTGTGGACGCGCTTCTTCCCGGCGCTGCGCTTTGTGCGCGAGCTGCTCGCGACTGGCCGCATCGGCGACGTGCGCAACGTCCACACACACATGGGCGTCGCGTTCCCGGCGTCCGTGGCGTCCGTGTGGAGCCGCGCGATGGGCGGCGGCGGGCTCAACTGTATCGGCATTTACCCCCTCACGTTTGCGACGCTCGTGTTTGGCGTCGAGCCGCTCAAGGTGACGGCGACGGGCGGACTAGCGCCCGACGGCGTTGACGCGTACGCTACGGCCACGCTCGAGTACAGCGGCCAACGGTTCGCGACCGTCGAGTACACGATGCTCGCCAACATGGGCGCGGCCGTGACCATCGTCGGCTCCACGGGCCGCATCGATATCCACAACCCGGCGTACGCACCGACAGAAGTGACCGTCACGCAGTTTGTCGGCCGTGAGGAGACGACGGAAAAATCGGTGTTCCCCAAGCCCGAGCGCCGCGCCGACGCCGCGTTCAACTATTCGCGGTCGGAAGGTCTCGTGTACGAGGCCGAGGCGATCACCAACGCCGTACGCAACCAGCAAACCGAGATGGACGAGTACCCGCTGGACGAGGCACTCGGTGTGGCCAAGCTCATGGAAGAGATCCGCCGACAGGTCGGCGTCGTGTTTGACTCGGACGTGAAGATGTGATGCGGCGTTAGAGGCAGGCCGGACAGGCAACCAAGCGAAATATAGAGCTATTCATGAGTTCATACTGCATTTTTAACGTTGCCGGAATTGGCGGGGCTGTTGGGCAGCGTACGTTGTTAGTGGTTGTTTCGCAGGGCTGCGAGGGGTTTCTGCTGCCGGAGGAATCGGCTGGTAGACCGTCACTTTTTCGTTGCCGTGGCCTGGCTTGTTGGCCTTTTGGGGCAGCGCGATGGCCGCACCACCGCGCTTGAGCAGCCCTCCCGTGCCCTTTACATCCGGAGGATCTGTTGCGACCACCGACGTCTGTTGCAGGCGCTCTTTGGCAGCCAGCGCTCGAATTTCCTCAGCGATCGCGTCCCGTTCGTCGAGGCAATTCAGATCACCCGTGTGCACCGCAGCAGTGGGTGGATCCGGGCGCGGTGGCAGGAACAGACACCGAGGCCGTCCAGCTCCAGAGAGTGGAGCAACGACACTGGGGTCGCCCCAGCCCTTCCCCTTGGCACAGAGCATGGCTGTGAGTTCTGCGTCGGCTTCCTCCATCTCGTCTGCGCGTGAAAACGTCGAGACCAATCGAAAGACAACTTCCAGCTCGGGTTTGCTTGGTGCGGTCGCTGTCGGCGCGGAGGGTGGACCTTTCGTACTCTTGGTACCTTGCTGCTTTACCGCTTTGGACGGTGGTGGTGGACTTGACGCTTGGTCGCCTGTTGGCTCCACCCAGAATGTGTACACGTGGCTGCCCGGTAACACACAGTGTTGTAGCCTCGCGCGCCCGTCCTCTTCGAGATAGAACCACGAGCGGCTGTCGAACAGCACGGCCTGGTCGACGAAGACGTGCATCAAACCCGTCGCGTCCGTCACACGTACAAGCAGCTTGCCGGTGCCCTTGGCACTTTCAATGATGAGGTGCTCGTGGTCGCGCACAGAGAACCAGTTGGGAGCCGGGCTTCCCTCCGCCGTCGTAACAACGCGGACATCGCGTTTGCTGTACCGGAAACTGTTCTTAGAAGACGACTGCGCTTTGGCCGTTGTAATGGTTTGTGGCACTGCTGATTGTGGAGGCGAAAATAGTGGTGTTGCCGGTACTGGTGGCCGTGCTGGACGGTCCGGGAGCCGTGGTAGTGCTGTTGTCGGCGGTGAATCTTTTTGATGTTGTGAACCTTTGGGGCGAGGAGGGATGGCCGGTGGTGAAGACGACGGAGTTGGCGTCGGTGGAAACATCTCTTCCAAGAGATCGAAGTACTTGGCGTCGTCTCGGAGTGTGTCTTCGTTTACGTGCGCGGGCAACGGACGCAAGCACTTGCCCGTGCGGTACCAGTCGAGGATGATCTCAAAGTGCTGTGGGTTGCGGTCGATGAAAAACGTCGCATCGTCGATCTGCTCGCAGCCGCACGTGACGATATGGTGGAGCCGCTTGTCCGGGAATTTGGCGACTAGGGAGGCCTTGCAGCGGAACAATTTACCGCCGACGTCGAACGTTATGAGCTGTAGTGGTGGTTGCGCAGCGTTGCCGGGTACAGGATTCGGAGCTGACAGAACCTGCGGTGGTGGCACTACAGCCGAGGGCCGTGGTGGACGAGCAGGTAGGCTCGGACGGGTCGGTGACAGCTGTGGTTCCTGCAGCACGAAAGGAGAGGACGCGCGACTCGGTTCTCGTGACTTTGGTGTCTCGTCGTTCAACTCGGGTGCAAGAGCTGGTCGCTCGTCGTCCGCACACGGCTCTTCGCCAACCTCCTCCTCCATTTCAATCGATAGCCTACCACCATTGGAGAGTGGATGTGGGGTCTCACTGGGTCCATCTTGTTCCTGCTCCTCGTCGGCATCGCCCTCCGTCCGCTCCGTGAACAAACTGTCCAATGCCGCCGTGTCCACGCGGTCCGTCGCCAATGACAGCATGCCGCTGGCATCATTTTCCTCATCGGTTGGCACGAGCGTGATATCGTTCCGTTCCGTCTCACCGCCCCCCAAGCCATCTGCAACACCTTCAGGTAGCGCATTCCCAGCGGTCTCCACAGGCACCGGCGCATCGCCCTCGGCAGCCGCAATGTCCGCCATCGTGGCAATATACCCGCTTCCATCATCCCCTTCAACCACAATCCAAAAAGCCATTTCCAGCTAAAAATATATATCATGCGTGTCCAAAACCAATCAGATAAATACACCTAACCCTAAAAGTGGTTCTGGAGTTAACTTATTCGGGGCCACTCGAGCATGTGGTGCACTTGGGATCGAGGGGCCTTCCGCCATGACCACGACCCACCGCGCGGCGCTGCTGCGCTCGGCGCTGTGCCTCACGACCGGTATGAAACGTGGGCTCTCACGTCACTTTGATACCAACTGACGGTGCCTGGCACTCTGACCCATGATTAGCCAAGCCACGGCCCTCGCCGACGCTGTTTTTTTTCCCGGGGCTCACGTCCCGCGCGTGGCACGAGCCCTCGGACTTTGACTGGGTGCGCCGCCTCGAGGCCAACCGCGACGTCATCGAGCGCGAGTACCTGGCACTGCGTGACGCACGCCACGCCAATGCCACGAGCGCCACCGCTGCGTCCGACTACAACGTGAACGACAAGGAGCACCAGCTCCACGAGGGCCAGTGGGACTGGCTGTCGTACGTGACGCAAGGCCGGCGCCAGGCCGACTTTGCGGCCCACTGCCCGCAGACCGTCGAGATCCTTGAGAGCATCCCGGGCTTCATGACGGGCCTGCCGTTCGCGTACGCGTTCTTCTCGGTGCTCAAGCCCCAGTCGAGCATCAAGGCGCACTCGGCGCCCTGCAACGTGCGCCTGCGCTGCCACTTTCCACTGTCCGTGCCCGAGAATTGCGGCATCCGCGTGGGCGACGAGACGCGCCAGTGGCAGGAAGGCAAGGCGCTCGTGTTTGACGGTACGCACGGCTCTCGGTCGCCTGAGACTCAACTTGTCCCATGATTAACGCTGGTGATTTTGCACGACAGATGCCTACGACCACGAAGTGTGGCACAACGGCACATCCGGTGATCGCGTGCTACTGCTGTTTGATGTCTGGCACCCGGACCTCATCAAGGAAGAGCGCCAGAGCATCGTCGACATGTTCGAGTCGGCCAAAGAGAAAGGGTGGCTCCAGGACTCCAAGTAAATGCAACCATTTCATGGCATTTTGTTCACAGTAACAATCGCGCGATCTCTTGCGTCTCCTTGTCGTCGCCGGCGTCTTCGTCTCGGGCGTCCTCAGTTTGTCGTAAGCCACGCGTTTCAGCCACGTTGATGGCCGCACAGCGCGCGTGGATGCTTTTTGCTCGCTCGTCCTTCTGATTCTCATCAGCTCGACCGTGGCTAGCCCCTCGTCTCGACTCAACCTGCTCTTTGCCCTCGTGCTCTCGCTTTGGTCGCTTGTGACTGCTGGCGGAATCCTCATCGTCACTACTTTTATCCCGCGACCGTCGCTTCTTCCGTTCGTTCTTCTTTTCCTTCTTTTCCGCTTCCTTGAGCTTGCGGTAGAAGAGCTTCCGCGCACACGACTCGCACACTCGCACTTTGACAAGACACCGCTTTTTCTCGCCGTGCTCGACGTACGCAAACAGCAGCTCATAGCTGTGGAGCGCATGGCGCTCGTCGCAGATTTTGTTCCCGCACACGAACTGGCCTTTGCCGGCGACCACTTCCATCTCCGTGCGCCAGCGCAGCCCGACTTTGCCTTCTTTGTACCGCGACAGGTCCGCCAGCGCGTACTCACGGAACAGCTTGCGGTAGTACCGCACGCTCATGCGCACTTCCCAGTCGCGCTCGCCGCGCTCGAGGTCGGCCTCGTCGTCGCGAATGAACTGGAAATGGCGCTTCAAGACCGCCATATCATGGCTCGCGACGGCGTCTTTGGAGGCGCGCGACGACTGTGCCGACGCGTCTCGGTACACGCGCATGAGCTGGTCGTGTCTATGAATCCAACAGCATAATGAGAACCACATCGCCAAACCACCACAGTACGGCTGGCACAAATGAGACATAGAATTCTTGTACCTCGCTTGCGCCGATCTCGCGGAGCTATCGTCGCGGGGGGGAGCCGCCATCGTGCGACGTTGGCGGTCCGTCATTTTCCGATCGGAGTTTATTGTGAGGGCCATGGCAGTCACTCTCCAGGTATGTCACTCTGCTGGGGGTTGAACCCATTTGATCCTCTACCTCTGGAATGCGATATCGTATTTTGGAGTCCTCTCCAATAGCCATTCAACCCAAGTCGAGGAGATCAATCCAAATCGGATAAGGACCGCCATGGCCGAGACCGGAGACGTTCAGCGCTACGCGTGCAAGCACTGCCGCCGCGTGCTCTTCACGAGCGATGACCTGCTGGACCACACTCCCGAGCGCCATCAGATCGCTGCGCGTCGCGTACGTCATATCCGGTCCGTCTTTTGAATGGAGCTGCCTCCTCTGATCACCGCATCGTGTGATGTTTTGCTGGATAGAAACTCAAGGATGCGCGCACCATGCAGCAGCAGACCAAGAACGGCGTGCTCTACGTAGACGGCTGTGCATCTTTTTTCTTGCAGGAGCAGCTCGAGTGGATGGACGAGGCGTCGCTCGCCGAGGGTAAACTCAAGTGCCCGAACGAGAAATGCCAGTCGCGCCTCGGCTCGTTCGACTGGGCCGGCTCGCAGTGCTCGTGTGGCACGTGGGTCACGCCGTCTATCAAGATCACCAAGAGCCGTGTCGATCTGATTCTGAAGGCCAACGCCATGCCGATCGTGTCGACGATCATGACCGTTCCGACTTACGCACGTGCTGAGACTGGCGACGCGAAGCAGGATGCTGGGGAGCTTCCCTCGCCACGTACTACGGAAACCAAGTCGGCACCCATTGCTACAGTGGACGATCTTGCTCTCGAAGACTAAGCGACGAGTAACGCATTTCCACTCGTAAAACAATATTATTCAACCACACTCCCTATTGCGTACAAATCCCAATCACTGCATATCATAGATGATGACCCCGCCGTCATCTCCAGCAGCGATCAACTGAGTGGGCGTCGTTTCAATTGCTCGCACTGCAGCTTTATTGGCGCCGAGACCGTACAACAGACGCCCTTGCTTCCAGTCATGGACATGAAGCATGCCATTGCCTGCGCCACTGAAGCATAGTTGGCCACGGACATGCAGTGAGTAGATGAAATCCATATGCTCAGTAAAGTTGAAGAGCGTCTTGAACGATTTGCGCTTGTCGAGCACCTTGATTGTCCCATCGGCACCACCGGTGATCAAAATGTTCCGGTCGTCTTGCGGTTCATTGAGAAATCCAACTGCGCCAGCTTTCCCGCTCTTCCGATCAATGTGCAGCTCTAGCGCATGAGCTGGAGTCGTACCCTTCTGACGCAAATCCCACACGCGCACTGTTCCATCTTGACCACCACTGAAGCACAATACACTCTCGTCAAAGTGACTGGCTAGGACACTTGTAGTGTGGCCTTTGTGGGCGCCCGCGATCTTACGCGTCACTTTCTCGCCATCAAGATCTACAATGTGGACGCACCCGTCCCGGTCGCCGGTCATGATAGACCGTGGCGTCGTCAAACCGAGCACAGATGCATCCAATATTGGCGCTGTGCCGGCCTTGATGGTGCTCACTTCTCGTTGGCGGCTGGAGGCCTTGCGGCTCACGTTCCAGACACGCACGGTCTTGTCGTAGCTCGCACTGAGCAGTAAATCCGCCCCCAAGCGACGAACGAGGGTGATGGATCCCGAGTGGCCCGTGAGATCCTCACACTTGACGCCAGTTGCGTCCCATAGACACAGCTTGCTGTCCATACCTCCGGAAACGATGCGGTTGTCGTTCAGGTAGGTAGAGCACGTCACCCACTCGGCATGGCCAAACTTCTTTGTGTAAAGCGTTCGCATGCGTCCACCACCCATGGCCGAGCGACTGCCCTCGCGCGATCCTTGCGACGCGCTCGCTAGTGGAATCGCGTACAACGCGTGGTCACTGCTGCCCACGACAATCTCCCGCTCGTCCATGCTCAGACTCATACACATCACCGGTTGTGCCGAAACGGAGTGGACCGTGCCATCGGGGGATGCGGGTCCCGAGAGCCAGCCTCCACAGAGCGGTGCGTTCGTTGTGACTGGCTCTTCTTCGCCTCGCGTCGAATGCTCCTTTGCCGTGGGCTGTAACGGCCGCGCCGCTGACGCCCTCGGTGCGTATTTATCCGACTTGGCTGACGGGACGGTTGAGCCCCCGTGTCGTCGCACTAGATCCTCATGAGCTGCGTCAAAGGCCTCCATGTAGGCGTCGTGCTGGCGGTGAGACGTCGCTGCCGAGTGCATCGGTGGCTCTGCGGAGCTGCGGCCCCTGGAGCCACCGCCGCCCGCTCGAGACGGCATGACGCGCTCCATGTGGTCGCTGCCATCGTCGCCGTCGTTGTCGTTGTCTTCGTGGGCGCATACGGGTCCGTGGGCAGCGTACTCCTCGTACCGCACCTGCCGGCGCGGACGGGTCGCCATGGTTTGGATCCGATCCTGATGGTTTTTGCCGTGGCCCCACTTCAACCGGTGCCAGAGGATAATTAGTGTCCACCCCGCCAAGCTAGGACAATCCAACCCTAGTATAGTGTGGCTTTCCTAAACATGTTTCGAGATTGTTCTTCGGGATTAGGGGTCTTCAGATCGAAAGATGCGAGCCACGGCGTTTCACAGAGAGAGACTGACGACGCCAGGATCACGTCTCGGGTGTGGTTTTCTGGGGCGAATCCAGCCATGGCGATCCGCCATCAGCGCCTGGGTTTTCCTTCTTTCCGTGGCAAACAAGCCGCGTGTCTACGAAATTAGACGATGGATACCGTATGGTCGTTGCTCCAGCAACATCCACGAGGAAAGAAAAACAAAACCACAAGCGTCGAAAGAAGCGTTTTGTTCGATGGCAGTTGCAGGTGCCCGCATGACGTCACAAGGATCCGCCAGCAGAAATTCCGATATGCAACTTCAACACAGCCTCTCTGATCCGGATAAACAGAATCCGGATAAAGTCTGCCCAATCGGTTTCCGCCAGGCATGCACGTCCCGCACCAGCTGTTTCGATCCTAATCTAGAACATTTGTCCTGTATTAACGTGAAAACATGATGTTTTCTTTAAAATAGTGTAACGGTTTGTGAAATCCACTCTTTTTCCTCGCACTTCGCAGACCACGAGCATGCGACAGAATGATGGTTCTTGTTTATGATGCGATACCCCTGCGTGCTGGATGTTGGACGTTTGGCCATTTGAACACCAACGAGGGAAGGAACCGCCGCCGTCGAACAAACACCGCTATCCCCACGCGCCTCCGGAGAACCTCTTCCCACCGTCCTCCCCCCGTGCTTCGTACCGTACTCGTATCCGCTCTCTCTCTCTCTCTCCCAGCGCCGTGTCCGTGAAGCGCCGGTCTGTCTGTCTGTTCTGCCGAGGTGACGGGAAGTTGGCAGTGGGAAGCGCCTGGACTTCGCCTCCCCCATCTCTCTTCGCTCGTCTGGATCCGCATCCCTTCCGCTACGACTGCTGTCTCCGAGTAGGAGAGGGGAGAGTTTGCGTTTGGAGGACCCCCCACAGGACACATGCAGTCGGCGCTGGCGCTCGGGCTCGCGAAAAATGTCAACACCGCACGGCAGCCGGGCGCGCGCCGCGCCGCGTCGGCCTACAACTTGACCGGCCGCCACCTGTCGCCGTCGTCGTCTTCATCGTCGCTCTCGTCGCTCTCGTCCGGCGACGCCTCGGCGCCGGCGTCCGCTGGTGTGACGTCAGACGCCCAAGAGTCGGGCGTGCCGTCGCTGCTGGCGCTGAGCGCCGTGTCGACCTCGCCGCTGTCGTCGTCTTCCTCGTGCTCGTCGATCTCGTCCATGGTGAACGGAGACTTCAAGGGTCTCGGCCTTGGCGACCATCTCGGCAATCCACAGCCCGGCAACCTCGTGGCGCAGTCACGTGGTCTGGAAGCCGACAACCATCACTTGGCGCACCGCGGCAGCGGCGTCGACAAGACGAACCCGTTCATCGGGTATTTTAAAATGGCCAGTCAGGCGTCAGCTGTGTCGTCAGCCGGTCCTGGATCCCCAGCGTCGTCCACGGGTGCGGTACCTTCGGTGGCGACGGTGCGGGACGGTGTGCTAGGTTCGTTCCAGTACTCGACCGTGGCGCTCTATAACCAGCAGAAGAAGATATCAGATTGGCTTGGATCACGCACTACTCGGCTTCCATCCTTCTTTGGACGACGAGATGAAAAGCCACCGCTGGCGTCGACCAAAAAGATCGTGAAAAAGATTGTCAATGTGGAGGAAGTGGAGACCGTTGAAACTGCTCCGGTCGCGTTGTTTGCCGATTACTCCATGGCTGGCAAGGACGGACTTGCTGCCGAGGAGCAGGAAGATGGGTCTTCAACCACAGGGAAGGGTGTCCGAGAACTGGTGAAAGAGGAGCAACAGTCGGCGGCGTTGGGATGTCGGCGAAGGGCTTCCTCTTCGTCGTCGACAGTGAGTACCACCACCACCTCGCGTTTCGTGCAAGACTTCGAAGTTGTCGGAGTCCTTGGAGAAGGAGGCCAGGGGACAGTGTTCAAGGTCCGCAGCAAGGTTGATGGGTTTGCTTACGCGATCAAAAAAGTTGTTCTTCCTCGCTCACTACAAAGAGACTCGATTGCCTTCCACCAAGCGCTACGAGAAGTGAAGGCAATGGCAGCGATGGGCACGCATGCCAACGTTGTACGCTACCACACCGCATGGTTGGAGGAAGACGAAGTAGAGTCGACTGCTGGCAATGGAGAGCCCAATGCAATCGCGGACTCCAAGGCATCCTCATCCTCCGTCAACAGTATAGGCAAGGGCGAGAGTTCGGTTGCATTTTCCTATTTTTCGGAGAACAGTTACTCGATCTCATCTCTCAGTCAGTTCGATACGTCAATGGACGGTGTCCATTTCGAGTTCAGTCGATCGATTGTTGCAGACACTGAAGCTGAGTTGCTGAAGTCAATGTCGCGTCGGCCGCTTGAGGGGGTGCAAGAAGATGCTCGTGAAGACGACAGTGTCAGCTCACAGGGTGATTCACAGCCACCCGAGACACAGCTTGTATTGTACATTCAAATGGAGCTTTGCGGATCGGCAGCCGTGACGTTAGACACGTGCGAGAATGAAGTTGACCAAGATGAGAGTGACTCGTTTCAGCGCCTGATTAATCGCGTCACGATGAAGTCGCAAAAGAAACCAGTGAACAAGGAGCTTGGCGGTGATTTGGTGCACTCAACCCTCTCGTCTTGGCTGCGCGCAACTGTCGAAGCTCGCTCGTCTCCGGATGAGAACTTTACCAAGCACCGCGAGGGATTAAAAATTCTCCTTGGTGTTGTGCAAGGTGTGCAGCACATGCACGAGGCGGGTGTTATCCATCGTGATCTCAAGCCAGATAACGTCTTCATTCACGGAGACGTGCCCAAAATCGGTGATTTTGGGCTCTCCAAGTCCATCGTATCGGATGCGCAAGATGTGGTGTCTCGTAAAGGCCCAGCTGTGGTCAGTTCAGCCGGTGAAGACCACACAACTGCTTTGGGCACGTTTACCTATGCGTCCCCTGAGCAGCTTGGGTACTCGTGGAACCGTTCTAAGGGGTCGGTGAGCCAGCTCGCCAAGAGTGCCAAGTATTCGATCAAGTCGGATATCTTCGCGCTCGGAATCATCTTGCTCGAGCTATGTTACCCTTGCTCGACCATGATGGAACGTTCACAGGTGCTTACAGCTGTGCGCCATGGAGTTGTTCCCCAGATTGCGCTTCAGCGTTTTCCGGACGAGATGGCCCTTGTGCTTCGAATGACATCGCTTGATCCAGAGGAGCGCCCCACGACGGAGGAGATTGCCGAACAGTTACGTGCTTTGCTCGCGACAAAGGAATCAGTAAACGCGCGAGCAGCGTTGGATGATCTTCGTGATTTGCAGCAGAAGCTGGCACTGGCAGTTCTCCAGCTACGTGACCGGTCCCAAGCTGCTCAACAGCTTGAGTTGTTGGTGGCTGAGCTTTCTGACAAGGTGCATAACGTGGGCCTCGCGATTGCATGAGTGTTGCGCTTGTTCATTCGCATCACATTACGCGTCACAGCGACACAAGAAGGAGGCAATACCTGTTCCGAGGTGTGGTCGCCTTCGAGTACAAACAATCAGCAGCAAGCTCACTCTGTACGCTACACTTGAGAAGATAAACAACGGCAAAGGGAGCGAGAGCGGACAGGGCGTCTTTGTGTTTGTGGTATTAGGGTACATAAGGGTGGGATTAAGCCTCGCTTTGCAGCGCAAACATGGTGGCTATAACGAAACATTAATGATAAGAAAACGCGCCGCTGTGCCACTAGCAATTGCTTGGGAGGATATTGAAAAAGTGGTAATCTTTGATGGCGTCATACACGCCGACAGTCGTGCCACAGTCTGAGCAGACGACCCCAAAGTACTCGTCTTTCCCGAGCAAGGCAGCGGCGCCGTTCGTCGCGTGGCGTGCAGTCATGGCATGGAGTTGCTGCCGTGACGGTCCGTCGCTAGCACCTGAGGTCGCGTAGGTCAAGATCTCGTCTTTGTTGATACGACAGTTCATCGCAGCGCGCGCGCGATACTGATTGATGTACTTGACATGCCGCTGGCAGTCCATACACACTGTCACAAAGCAGCACGGGCAGCACAACGTGGCGTCTGTTTTGCTCCCTGAAGCATCATTTCCACCTACGATGCCACAGATTCATTATCAGAACAGCGTCGCTACACCACAACATCCCATTACCACGTACGCAAGTTGGTCTGGACCCACTTCTCATCAGCGTCGTCCATGGCGTCGTCGTACAGCGGATCGGGCTCGGTCGTGAGCTCCTCGTCGTCGCTGTCGAGCTCATGGACGACACCGAGTGGCATCCCTGGCTTGCGTTTCGCGCTTTCACTTTGCTGCGGGGCATTACCCGCAGACGCTATACAAAGCGAGCATCAGTCATGTTAGATCCCGCATTCAACCCTGTGGAAACAAATCGCCACGTTGGTGGTGATGATCCAGCACGTACGCGGGCCAGAAGATCCTGGAGCAGGAGACGTCACTGGTTTGCCTCGCATCGAAGCGAATCGAAACGGCGCTTCTCCTGCGTCCGTGACTGGGGGGAGAGACCGCGTGGCGGCGTCGAGCGCGATCTCCAGCGCCGAGCGGCGCTGCGAGTGGCTGTGTAGCTCCTCCTCGGTCAGCACAAACTCGTCGTCGCCCGACGGCGTCGTCGTCGGTTTCGGCACCGCTGCTCGATCGGACGCGGCGCCGTAGGAAATGCTGCCAATGTGGGTCATCACGGCACTGGGCATCGTAGTAGCTTTGGCGTCATGTAGCGACAGCGCGGCTAGCCGCTCGGCCTCGTCGTGCGGTTGGGAGCCGTTGAGCGCCGTGTTCCGTGCAGTCTCGGCCTCGCGGTCGTCGTCGCCGGCGTCGCTCGCGTCGTCCTCGTCCTCGCTGGACATGACCACGTCGTAAAAGTCCTCGGCGTCTCCGTCCAGCAGCCCGAACTTGGTGCCGCGCCGCGCTGCGCTTGCCGCCGCCGCCGACAGCGAGGCCGCGCGCGATCCGCTGGCCATGATGGTGATCGGTGGGTCGTGGGTTTCCAGAGGTGGTATGCACTGGTTTAGCATGCATTTGAGGTTTGTGTATTTTTGTAATTTTAGACGGTCAACGCACACCGACTTGGCCACATTGCCAATGTCATGGTGTATGCGACACCCACCGACTCGAGCCCACGATCGGTGTCCTCGGAGCGTCTATGCCAAAGATCTTTGCTCTATGGACTCTTTCGAACGGAGATCTTTCCGTCGCTGTGGGGCGTGATGATGATGCGAACTGCTCGTTGGGTCGAAACTAGAATCTCGAAACGCGTGGCGTGGGGTCCCCACGCCCACGCACCCGTGTCGTGAGGATCCCAACTCAGTTTCCCAGCGGCTCTTCGTCAAATCTAGTTGACCGCCCAGCCTTCTGGCCAATTTGCTCAAAGACTCAACCGCACCCAGGTTGGATGGCCCACGCCATGCCATGCTGTTTGGCACGAACTGCAAACTTTGTGTTCCGACTTGAAGCACCTAAGATAGTAAAATACCAAATGGGCGAATATTTCGCGACAAATTGAGGATCTGAACCCACAATCAGACGTTCCAGTTGTGAGATTACCCAACTCATTTGTAGGTAAACTCCCTATTCTCGCACGGTTTGAACTCCCCAGAAGGACTACAGTATGCCAAGGCATCAGTCCGATTTTGCTACCTGCACACACTCGTGTTGCCCAAAGGAAAGTCGATCGTGTTGTTGGCATGATGCAACAGTGAGCTTCACATCCACACTAACGTGTGTGCAGTCTTGTGTCACAGTCGGGGCGTGAGTGCCCTGACCACTTCAAGAATATTCTACGGGGCATGTTCCTAAGCGGAGAGTGCGGCCGTCACGGCCACCAACAGCACTGGAATTCCTGCACCGTGAAGTTCCCCAAAAGGCGCGGCCAAACGGCTGCATGGGTTCCGCTCGTCCAACGAACACCTGGAAGTTACCCGTCCGCACTGAAGATTTTGGGTCTGCGTTTTTCCCCTTGGTTTTGGTTTTGGCCAGCGACTGATTCGTAAATTACAAGTAGATTTCGCAGCCCTTGCCCTCTTCCCTGCCTTGCATTGGCTAAAAATACGCGATGAGGCCATCCCATCCCTGACGGCTTCCGTGTTTTTGCTCCGACTTTACGACACCCGATGGTTTGAGCGAGCGCGCGGCGAGCAGTGCCCGCTAAAGCGTTGGGGGAACAAATCGCCGACACCACACTTGCCCCCCGCCATCTCCCGTTCCCAGCAGAACAGCTCCACGTAGAACATTCTCCGCGCGGGAGGTCGGGATCGCGCCATACGAGACGATGGAGGACCGCGACGGCGACTATGCGCGCGTGCGGTCGCCCTCGGCGGCGCCCCCGGCGACGCGCGCTCCTCCTCCTCCTCCTCCTCCTCCTCCTCCGTCCGTCGCTCCGCCACGCATCCTCCACCAGACGACGCTCGAGTCGGACCCCCACAGCGCCGACGGCGACTACCCGTTCGACGACCCGTACGACGACGACGACGACGACGCGCGGCTCTCGCCGCTGCCGATGCGCAGCCAGCGCCGCGTGTCGAGCGCCGCGATCGCCATGCCACCGCCACAGGGCGAGCCGAGCGACGCGCGGTTCACGCTCCAGTCGATCGAGTACAGCCAGGCGAGCGCCAAGCCCGGCCCGCGCAAGAGCAGCTGGGGCGGGTCGCTGTACCCGCTCTCGGCGCGCCGCACGAGCGAGACCGTGCGCCTGAGCGCCGTCCAGGACAGCCACGCGACGCCGCTGCGCACGTCGCTCGAGACGGGCATCACGATCACGCCCGCGCTCGGCAACGAGAGCCCGGCGCTGCTCGCGGCGCGCGGCTCGGCGGCCGCCAAGCCCGCGCCCAAGGAGCCGTCGTTTGTCCACGGCTCGTACCGGATCAACTCGTACTTCGCGATCCGCCTGCTGCGCATCATGCAGCTCGTGGCGGCCGTCGACGTGGTCGCGCTCGTGGGATTTTATGGCTTCCGCAGCCACGACGACGTGCGCCAGGAGGGCGAGCTGTTTGTCAAGTCGCCGTTCTCGGCCATCTTCTCGCGGGGCGACGCGTGCGCGACCACGATCTCGCTCGCGGCGTTCGTGTACCACTTGCTGCCGGGCGTGATCATTCTCGGGCTCCCGGCCTCGGGGTTTTCCGTCTTTGAGCCGTTCAAGCGCGAGGACCGCATCGGCCGCGGTGGCCGCATCCAAAAGGTCAAGCGCACGATCTTCCTCCAGGTCTGTGAGATGACCGCCGTGCTGCTGTTTCTCATCACGGCGTTCATGGCCGTGGTCGCCGCGTACCATCTCGTGGTCGGCGAGCTCTTCACGTGCACGAGCAACGCCTCGTCGTACGTGTTCGGAATCGTCGCGCTCGTTGTGTACGCTCTTATTTATGTCGAGATTCGCTACTTTATGCGGTTCCGCGAGCACCTCAAGATGCAGCTCGGTGCGTTCTCCGAGGCCGACCAGACGGGCGACGTCAAGGCCCACATGCTGCGCTCCAAGATGCGGCGACGACGTGTCCAGGAGGAGATCGCGCGGGCCGCCCACCCCGACAAACCGGGACCCAACGAAGCGCGAGCGCCACCCGCTCGATCCCAGATCATCGAGTTTGTCCGCAAACGCCTGTACCGCGGCGCCCAGCTCGGTGACATCCGGTTGCTCAAGCGAACACTTCGTATCGCGAAGAACCATCTCGGCCCAACGTTTGCGAAGGACATGTACCCGGACGCGCAGATCCGCCTGTGGTTTTATGGCACGTCAACCAAGAACCCGATGCATGTCGCGGCGTACCACGGAAACATCCCGGCGATGGAGCTGCTCTTTCGCGCCAATTTTCCGATCAACTCGTTTGACAAGATCTCGCGGTTCCGGTTCTCCACGGGCGACATTTTCTGGTACTTGGCCCGATCCTTCATTCGACAGCCCGTCATGTCGGCGGAAGATTCGTACGGGGCCTCGTCGATCTTCAAGTCGACATTAATCACGCCGTTGCATTGCGCAGTGTCGACGGGACGGGTCGACGCGGTTCGATGGCTGTTGCAGCACGGTGCCGATGTTAACGTGTGCTCCCGGTCTTCATTCCGGCACGAGTCTCGCCTGCCGCCGATCTTCCTTGCTGACCACCCGGAGATTACAAAGGAGCTGCTCGCAGCTGGTGCGAATCATCTCGTGATCCCTGACCCAGGCCACATGAACACGCTTACTGTTCTGCAAATGGCGTACCTCCGCGGGAACTACGCCGTGGCCCAGGTGCTGGAGAACTGGGGAGGTGACGTTGCACTCACACCTCTGCACACTGCGGCGGCGATGAACAACACGACTCGGATCCGGCATCTTCTTCGCAAGAAAGTCAACCCAGACTGTCTCGGTGAGCTCGGCTATATCGGCTTGAACAAGCGAACACCCCTTCACTGGGCTTGCGTCAATGGCGCAATCGATGCGGTCGAGTTGCTTCTTGGTGCCAAGGCAAACGCTAATGCGCAGGACGCTCGGGGTCGAACACCGCTCCATTGGGCGGCTCGCGTGAATCAAGTTGAGGCTGTCAAAGTCTTACTTCATCACGGAGCTGACCCGAACATCGTCGATGACGGCGGGATGACACCAATTCAGTGTGCGGCGTGTGCTGGAGGCACCACGGCTGAGATGTTTAGAGCTCTCGTCAGCCGCGGTGCGAATATCAACCACCAGCTCCCATCCACAGGAGACACAGCTTTACATATTGCTGTCAAGCTAGATGATCTGCCGACGGCGGTCGCTCTTCTCAGCGTTGGCGGTGACATCATGCGAATGAACCATCAAGGTCTTCGACCAATCGATTGTACGACGTCCACTCGACTCCAATTCGAGATCAAACGAGCCGCCGGAAATCGAGACGTGATGATCAGCTACACCCATTCGCACAAGGAGTTTGCTCTGAAGCTGCGAAAGACCTTAGAGGACGCCAACATTACTACCTGGCTTGATCTGATGGACCCTAGCGGAATCGGAGGTGGTGCCGTGTGGCGAGAAGAAATTGCGCGCGGCGTCACCAATGCAGCTGTCGTGGTGTGCATCCTCACTGAGGACTACGCCCAATCGCAGTGGTGCATGAAGGAGCTAGCGTTGGCCAAGCAAGTTGGAACTCCAATTCTCGCCATTTCAACAGAAAACGCCAAGATTTCTGAAGATCTTCAAGTGTACCTCTACACTCGGCAGATCATCCCGTTTGAATCTTCAATCACAGCCATCGATCGAATTGGCGAACGCGATATCCAGTACCAATATGACGATGAGGCCTACAAGCAGCAGTCCCGCCTCTTGCTCGACGGTCTTCGTGATGAGATTGAAAAGCGGAAGGAGCACATTTTGCGAAAGAACCTGCATCGTGCTGCGACAGCGTCAACGATGAACACAAGTAACGGCAATCTGACAGCTCTCAACAACACTCTCCAAGGCTCACAGCAAGGATCCGGTGTGCGAGGTCGTGGAATGTGGCATCAAGGCAGTTCGAAGGCGATCGGTGGTGTGGCACCGTTCTCGAATACTGCGATGCCGTTTGATGAAAGGGCTCCAGCCGCGATGCTCCAGGAGAAGATGTTGCTTGAGAGCACAAACCGAGAAGGATTTTTGTACTCGTCAGCCCACTTCACGGGTCTCCGTGAAGGCAATGACGCGCTCAGTAACCGAAGCCATGACTACTTTGACACGAATGAGTCCATCCTCAGTGTCAATAGCTTTGCGGGGGGTGGTGGGCCAGATGATCCTAGCTTCCGGGAACTCGGTTTGAACGACTTGTCGAAGAGCGTCATCTTGAATCCGAACGGATACTACGTGCACAACCCGAACAATGACTCGATGCCTGCGTCTCTGCAGCGCAAGCACTCGATGATGGGTAACGGCACAGTCCTCGAGACGTTCAAAGACGTGAAAGATATCGTCGACGACGGGCAGCACTTTGTTTTCATTTGTCATGTAGACTCTCACACGACGTTTGTTCGTCGCCTCTGCGCTGCACTATGCCGTGAAGGCGGTCTACACTGTTATGTTGATCGTCGTCACAATTACGGCCGATCAGCGTCACGAAACCACGAAAACTCACCGCCGACCACTGAAGGAGGCAACGAAACCAATGCTCAAGTTGATGAAGGCGCTGGTACCGACGACGACATGCTTGGCCGCATTCACGACGCAAAGGATGCGATTCTGAAGTGTTCAGCATTCATCGTGATTATCTCAGAGAAGACGTTACGAAGCCAGCTTGTGCGGGATCAGCTCGCGTTCGCTGAAGACAAGGGAAAAAAGATCATCCCAATCGTCGTCAATCCGATCGAGTTCAGCCTGGATATGCAGTACAGCTTGTCTCGAAGCGACTTCCATCATTTTCTCACAGGCGGTGACATGCTCGGATTCGAAAAGTCTCTTGACCACGTACTTGCCACCTTACGTGAAGAGATCTACGGTATCTCCGTGGAGCCTCCGACAATGTCTCTGAACCGATTACCCAAGTCATTCAGTCTCAGCCAGATCTCGTCGTTAAGTTCATTGGAGAGCGGACCCGTTCCTGCGTTTGGCAATGGAGAAGCAAATCTCCGGCGACGCCACGGAAGCAGCAACAGCTTCGTCGGTGGTGGGGATACGAGCAGCGTGACCAGTAGCAGCCGCGGCTGGATGGAGCCGTCATCAGCCAGCCGTCTCAACCTCTCGTTCATGAGCTCGACGTCGAACTCGGGGGCAGCGACGACTCCCTCGCGTCCTTTAAACTCGGACATGAGCCTCCAACAGGCAATGCTGGGTAACTATTCGACGATGATGAGACGTATTACCGATGAGTTTGACGACGATGACGATGGAGATGTGCTCGTGGAGGAAGACATGCTCGAAGACGAGCTCGAAGACGACGACCAACCGGATCTCCTGCGCTCTGTGAGTGAGAATTCGGATTATCTGAGCAGCAGCTTTCAGTATAGTGAGCCACCTGTTGGCCAGTTCGGCATGCGTCCATTGTACCAGCCGCGACCGGGTCGACTCTCGTCAATCATGTCGACGTCAAACCGCTCCGTCAGCATCCTCGAGCGTGGCTCAGACGAGGAGACCGCGTCGCTCGATGGTGTCCGCGAGAAGACCGAGAAGAGCCCGGCCATGCAGCCCCACTAGTCAAAGGGAGAGAGCAATTTTTTAATTATAATTTTGTATTCTGGGGTGTGGAGATGAACCACCGCAGCACCAACTACCCGCACACAAAGCAAACTAACCAACCTTTACCCATTCCCACGGGGAGGTCATCCATTCAACTGCATTTCCACGGTATGAATGGTTGTCTTCACCCAATAATTGTACATGTTCACACTAACTCAATAATTGGAGACCCGCAGGATCCCACGGTGGTCCTATATTAGTCCACCCATCGGCCATACAATCATTTCCCCCAAACAGAGACGACGACCATGGCGGCATCCGGCGACGACGTCGGGCTCGCGGAGCTCCAGCAGCGGCTCGAGACCTTCAGCGGGCAGCTCGCGAGCATCCACGAGCTGCTCGAGAGCGATCCGGAGAACGCCGAGTTCCTCACGATCGCGCAGGACCTGGTCGAGGTCATCCGGCTCACCAAGGAAATGGTATGGCATCCCTCTCACCCCTCCACGGCCTCGCGCTGTCTCTCGTCTCACGTGTTCTGTCGGTGGCGTACGTAGATCGATCTGAAGCTCGGCAGCAGTGGCACCGAAACCGTGGCGCACGGTGACGACGACGACAGAGGAGGCGACGGCTTTGCCGTGGGCTCGGTCTGCGAGGCGCTGTCCAAGGGCGCGTGGTTCCCGGCGCGGGTCGCGTCGCTCACGGCGCGGGACACGTACAACGTCGTGTACCTGGGCTTTGGCAACACGGACGAGCTGCCCGCGGCGTCGCTACGCAAGCTGGAGCCCGTCGCCGACGACGCGCTGCCGCCTCGGAGCGCCATCGCCGTCGGGTTTCGGTGCCGCGCCAAGTATTATGTCGACGCACAGTTTTACACGGCGCAGGTCACGGCGATCACGCAGCACGGCTTCCAGGTGCTGTTCGACGGGTACGGCAACTCGGAGGAGGTGCCGTACGAGTACCTCCGGTCAGTGGACGCCGACGCCGGCCAGGCACAGGCCCCCGAGAGTGAGCCGGTGCCGCCACCCAAGCCCACGGCCGTGACCGTGGCTGTACAGGCCGCCGCCGCGCGCGCGGCAGCCGCGGCAGCTGCGGCGTCGTCGGCGGCGGCGCTCAAGCCCCGCGAGGCCGTGGTGGCCAAGACCATCAAAGTGCCGGAGAACCTGCAGGTGCTCCCGACCGACTCGGAGGCCGAGAAGGAGCGCAAGCGCAAGCGCTTCAAGCACATCCAGAAGCTCAACAAGCAGATCGAGGTGGACAACGCGCACAATCTCAAGCAGCACGACTGGAAGTCGTTCCAGCACAAGGCCATCAAGGGCGGCAAAGTCAAGGGCAGCGGCGTGCTGTCCAAGCGCGGCACGAGCATGTTCGCGTCGCCCGACAGCGTGCAGGGCCGCGTCGGCGTGGTCGGCAGCGGCCAGGGCATGACCCACTACGATCCCGTCGCCAAGAAGATCAAGAAGAGCCACCTCGAGAACGCGCCGCGACTGTAGCTACGGGGGAATGGATCACCTCCACGACCGGGTACGAACCATTTCTTTTTTTTCTGTTTGGACGCGTACCGACCGCAGCCTGACGGCCGCCATCAATGGTGAGGGTGGTGGTGTGGGGTGTGATCTCTGTATTTCCATTTTCGCAAATTACTTTTCTTACCCATTTCTCTTTGGTGTGGGGGGGACACTTGCTTCGCGTATTCATGGGGGGTCATAGTCACACGACGGTACGGCGGGTCACCGACTCGATCGGTCACTGAGCGGGGGCGCTGGTGGCTGCGGCGACTGGACGCTGCTCGTGCGGCGTAGCAGGGGCGGCTGCAGCGAGTGGGTGCTCCCCGTGCGACGCAGCAGTGGCTCCGTGCCAAAATGGTGGCGCTGGCGCGGAGAGTCATGCAGGGGTGTTTCCCGCGGTGGTGATGGCGTGGACGAGCTCACGGACCAGCCGTGACCGCTCGTCGCGCCTGTGGTAGGCTGGCGGGAAGGCTGGAGGATGGGGATCGTCGGCGGGAGCGCACCGTCCGAACCAAGTGGCATCGGGATCATGCTGAAACTAGAGGGCGACACGGCTCGCACCCCGGAGACACGAGACGCAGCGGATCGAACAGACGACGCCGGCGAGGACCCAGGGGATGAAGACAGGGCTCCGTCGTCGCCATCGTTGTCGTCGTCATTGTCGTCGCTCCCTACGGTAGCACCGTTTTCAAGTGCTCGCCGACGTCGCCCGCGGTCCTTGCGCCGTTTGCGTCGCGCCATGCGCATCTGATGCTGTAACTCAAGCTCCTTTTGCTGTAGCTGACGCTGCATGGTCTCGGCGGTCTGTTGCAGGTACACCACGAGCCTCTCCAGGCTCTGCTCAAAGCCCAGTGACACGTTGAAGTGCTGCACGACACTGCGTGAGAACGTGTACCGCTTTGCCAGGTCGACAGTCTGCAACGACAACATGAGCGGCACGATGAGCTTGCCGCGGTCTTCGGCGAAAGCCAACTGGTCGGCAAGCATGTCGCACTTGGACGAGATGGGGGAGAGCACCACAATCACGGCGGTGCATTCGAGAATCGCGTCCTTGGCTGCGAGCTGGCGCGCCTGAGCTGTCGTCGTCGCCACGTCGCTGCCCGATCCATACCCGCCCGCGCTCGTCGCTGTGGACTGAAGGCGGCGTAGTTGACGCGGACTGCCCTGATGGGACGACGCGTTCGCGCCAGTCGGAATGCCGACGCCATACTGGATCGACGGGACGGACTGGTCGAGGATGCACCGGACACCTTGCTTTTGAAGTGCATTTCGTAATCGCTGGCAGAATTGCATGTGGTAGTCGCCGTGGGCGATGAACACAAACGCTCCTCGGTCATGTGAAGACGGAGATGCTGGCACTGGCTCATCGAGTAACAGGCCATCTCGATTCCCTCGGTCATCATAGGCGCGATGGTTGCGAGGACGCACGCCACACAGGCCTCCAGGTTCTCCATCTGATGCATCGTTGTCGTCTTCGTCTTCGCTGGAGAGTGGCACTTCGTTTTGCACCGTGCTCCTCGCCTTGATCAGCATTTTCTGGCGCTGCTGGCGCTGTGCTCGCTTCACACGATGCTCCTCAATTTGATCGTGGATGCCATCAAGCAGAAGGCGGACACAGTTTTGGAAAAGGTCATCATCGTACTCGTGTTTGACGACAAGCTTGGGTTTGGCCACAGTGCCATCTGCTTCGACTGCATCACGCGGATCTTGAGCAGCGAGCAAAGCCTCATCATCATCCATATCTGCACTTCCGGCGTGGCCTTTGCCAGACTTTTTGGTGTGGTTATCACCGTCCTCGTCAAACACTTCGACGATCCGTTCAACTAAAGCTGGACGGAAATCCACGATCTGTCGAGTCCAGAGGTAGACTTGTAACTCTTCCGTCATCTGCATGTCCTCACACTGGATAGCAACAATGGGCACGTTGTGCATTTTTGCGAACGCAAGCTCCTTCATGCACCACTGTGACACTGGATAGTCCTTCGTGAGAAGCGCTAGCACGAGCGCGCTGGATCGGATACCTTGCGCGATTTCTTGTCGCCACACCGAACCACCCGTGATGCCACTTGGATCCATCGAGTCGATCCATGTCGTGACGTACGCCGCCTCCAGGGCATCGCGCACCTTCCGCGCCAGCGCACTATGCGAATGGCAATAACTGATCATCACATCACGATGGCCTGCTTCTTTCTTGATTGCGTACCGAAGCGAAGAGGAAGTGGTGCAGTCCATGGCACGTTGTCCAACGTAGTTCACGGCAGTCAAGCTCATACCTGCACGCACCAGCAGAATTGCCGTGGCCTCGTTATTCTTACGAAGTGCAACGTGAAGCGCTGTGTCGCCGTTAGCCTCTCGTGTCGCGTGGATGTCAACTCCATGAATCTGAAGCATCTCAAAAATGTCCGGGTCAAGCGTCTTGGCGGTCTGTGATGTCGTGAAATCAACCCTCCCAGCCCCTGCAGCTTCACGCTCAGTACGAGTCATTCGCCTGTGTGCTTCATTGCCACGATAGTTCGCATCCGACGTGAACGCTTCACTACTTGGACTCGAGCACGTGCCCGCCGCACAAATGCATAGCAGTGGATCGCCTTGAATGTCCCTAACATTGACGTCAGCTCCATACTTAAGCAGTACTTCAACTGTCTTCACACGATTTAAAAGGCAAGCCCACGTCAAAGGCGTCCGTCCAAAGGCATCCTTAGCGTCGAGGTTGGCACCAAATTTGAGCAGTAGCTTGACAACCTTGGCCTCGCCTCGAATCGCTGCCCAATGCAGTGGTGTACGACGAAAGAACCCCGTCACTTTCTCACCGAACGTGTCCGGATTAGCACCGTGCTCCAAATAGAAGCGCACTTCCTTTTTCAAGCCGCGCGCGCAGGCATCGTGGAGAGGAGTGAGTGCAACGTCGCCACCATATTTTTCGATTTCCATGGCCACAGCGTGGTTTCCAACGAGTCGAGCGACCTCAAACGCTGTCAGGAAATAACCTTCCCCCGGCACAAAGAGCGGGTTAGCATCGGCGTCCAGCAACAATCGCGTACATTCCTTGTTGATCGCCCAGAAAAGCGGTGGGGTCACGAACTTGCGGTGGGATGACTCTGCTGAACGGTTAGGGTCTGCTCCAAAGCGTAGCAGTTGCAGCACCATGTCGGCGTTGCCCATCGAAACCGCCACGTGGAGTGGCGTAAGAAGAGTCGAACAAACGAGGCCGACTGGCCCGAATACCAACCGCGTTTGGTGCCTCGAGTAGTTGGACATCCGTAGGAAGGGCACAACATCGAAGAAGAAGCGATAGATCCACCCGATGTTGAGCTTGAGCACTTCCATCTTCTCAAGTTGATGGATATCAAACATGCCGTTAGATAGCAACTCCTCCACGACTTCCGGGTTGTCAAACGCGACGGCGACATGGAGCGGGTTTCGCTGGCACTTGACGAACCTTCGTCCGAAGAATCGCTCCAAGAAGCCCGTGTTTTCGTACCATTTGTGGGCAAAATCGGGCCCATCTAACAGCGTGGCCTCCTCTATCTGAGCTCGCACTTCGTCAATCTCGCCGTATTTTGCGGCGTGGTACAATCGCGACTTGATCTCATGGACGCGCTTCGTGTGTTTGGACGCAAACCACGACACGCGAAACGACTCTTCAACATAGTCAAAGCGAGCTCGCCCTGGCACGCAGCCTCTTTGTAACAGAAAGTGTTCGTGCATTCGATGGAAGAGGATGATTTGTTTCCATCGCAGCGCATAGGCAATGACGCCAACGGCTTGGGCCAGCACAAACGTGATAAACACTCCCGTCGAGAGCGAGTCTGCGCACCGCACCGAGACACTCCACAAGTCCGAGTGCGCGCCCCGCGCGTCCGCCAACGCCGCCGTCGGGAAGAACATGGTGATAAAGATGTACACGAGGTACGGGATCTCGACGATCACGAGCACTTCGCAGGCCGTAAACAGGATGGTCTTCCTGAGCTTGGGGTGGTCGTCGTCATGGACGACGGCCCCGTCGGTGGCGGCGGCGGCGGCCACGGGGGCGCCCGTGGCGTCGATCCCTCCGAGCGGCTCGAGGCCGAGCGCCCCGTTCACGGGCGTTCTGTTCAGTTCGCGCTTGGTCCGCGGGTTGACGCGCTTGAACAGCTTGCACATGGCGAGGTTGAACGCCGGCACACACAGCAGCGCGTTCCCGAGCAGGGAAAACGCGAAAAAGTCAAAGAACTCGCTCGAGAACTCGTGGCACTCTTTTTCTTGGCCGTGCGAGAGCAGCGCCGTGAGGACGGCGTCGTTGATGACGACGCGCAGCACGTAGATCGTGAGGATGAGCGTCGTGTTGGTGATCATGGGCGCGCAGAGAAACGTGTTGTCGTCGCGCTTGAAGCCCGGGAGCAAGTGGGCCACGAGCCGGCGCACGCGCGTGTAGAGCCACCACATGCGGCGCGCCTGGAGCCGGCCCTGCGCGTCGATGTAGTAGTGGGACGACGGACAGTTGAGCATGGCCGCGTGGGACGCGCCCACGGCGTGGTGGGGGTGATGATGGTGGGGGGCCGTCGAGCGCGAGTGGTCCGAGCCGTTCTCGTGGGACGTCGTCGACGGGTTGCTGCCGTTGGTCTTGTCGCTCGCCATGCTCAGCAGCCGCTGGCTACGGAACCCCCGCTTGGGCGACGGGCGGACCAAGGCCGCGACCCGCGCGGCCGTGTCCTCGAGCGCGCGCGGCGACCGGAACCGCACGAACGCGTGGTCGCCGTTGTGGTGGGCGTGGTCGTCGTCGTCGGCCTGGTGGTCGTCGTCGCCGACGTCGAGCGCGAGCTGCCGCGGGTGGACGGGCGCCACGACGTCGTCGTACGAGCGCGAGAGCTCCTGGTCCAGCGCGTCCATCGGTTAGACCGGCGGGGCCATGCGCCTGCTTCACGGCAGGAGAACAAAAAGACCGTGCTTGTGTTGTGTTTCTCCGGATTGGCTTGCTCCGGATTACGCTCCCAACCGTCCCCCCAAAGGCGTTGGGAGGGGCCAAGTTGGGTTTGTTTTCCGTGGGAGGTCGACTCGATGGATTTGTCGTGGGCGTGTTCGCGTTGCCTCCCTGTCGCCCGAAGCCACTTTGAAGGCTGGCCAAGTGGTGGCGGTGGGGTCTAAAAAACCACCCGGTGCGAAAGTGGCGCGTGGAGGACGCCAGACGGAGGCGGGTGTTGTGTGTGTGGGCAGCCTCTTCGTGTTGGTTCTTGTTGGCGGAGGAACCAAAGAGATGATGGTCGCGGCACAAACGGCAAACGAATGGGGAACACCTAAATACAAGGCTCCCTAGCACCCCAATGATTTGTGGAAACTGGACGCAGATCATTTTACATATCATTTTCATTGGCTGAAACACAGAAAGTGGCCACTCCCCTTCATTGGGGGCGTGGTTAGGGCTGAGACTGAGTCCTGTTCTAAGAATGGCTGTTTATGTCAGTGCTGTGTGGACGCAAAGCGCGTTCTTTCAGTACACTTCGACTGCCAAATTGGCTACACTTGCGTCACAGACGCGGGATGAGTCTCACATGATCATCCGCCATGCAGGTCAACGTCTATTTTCTATAGGACTTACTGGTACACTTAAATTACGGCGCCCATCGACAACGCCAGGGGACGAGTGCCTACGCGTCAAGTGGCCGAGGACACGGACGTGGCGTCGTCGTGGAGCTGGCACACGTTGCCGCGGCGAACAGATCGCGAGCAGTCTGGAAACACGCACCGCTTGCCGCCGCCGTGGGAGATGCAGAAGCCGTTGCCTCGGTCCTTTTTCTCGCAGCCGTCGGTCTGGCACTTGCGGATACCGCCGTGTACGTAGCACCGTCCTTTGCGCTGCTGGCCACGCGTGCAGTCCGGGAACTCGCAGCGCTTGCCGCCGCCGTGGGCGCGACAAAAGCCGCCACCTTGAGAGCTCCGCGTACACCCGCCGGGTCCGTCATATTGGCAACGCGCGCCACCACCATGGGCTTTGCAGCGCGAGTTGGATTGCGCGCGCCGAACACAACCCTCCTCAACGCATTTCTTCCCTTTCGTCGCCTTCGCGTCGGCTTCGTCCGACTCGGAGTTTGTGGAGGTCGGAGCAGCCACGAGCTGAAGCTTGGTTGACTTTGCGGCCTTGGCCCCCGTGGGGTTCGCTTTCTTTTTTGCTGGCGCCGTTCCGAGCGACGACGCGAGCGCTGATGCCGCGGTGCTTGATGACGCTGCGCTCAGGTTGTGCGATGGCTTGCGCGCCTTGGACTTCTTGCTTGAAATGTTTCTTGTCAAGTCTGGAGCGGCCTGGCTCAGGCCAGTCGGTGTCAAGAGCGCGGTGGGCGCCCATGAGGGTGCGGCTGGCGGAGCAAAGTGAATACGAGGCGTCGGGATGGACAGGGGTACGCCTGGCGGAGAAGGCGCCGTCGCCGTTCGTGACGCAGAGGCAGTCGTCGCGGCGCGCATCACGTCTTTAATGCTGTTAGGATTGAGTCGCTGGATGTTGCCATTTGGATTGTTGCTCCAGACCGCCTGCTGGAGGGCTTCGATGGCGCTGATCGATGTAGTAGGCGCATGGTAGTTGGAGCTCGACGACACTGGAGTGAGAGGTTGTACCGGCATTAGGATGTCGTTGAAGATGCCATGGCGGGGCGTGCGGTGCGGGTCTACCAGCGGCCCTCGTGGCGTGTTACTCGTCGGGGTGAACATTTTAAAGCTGGCGTAGCCATACGGGGATGGAGATGGCATCATGGGCGATGCCATGTTGAGGAAGACGTCCTTAAAGGCTGGGTCAAAGAGACTTCCCGTGACGTTATTCTTCGGGAGCTCGATCGGCTCAAGTAGATGTGATGGCTGGCCATGGTCGCCCATGTTCTCGGCTTGGGCTGTTATTGCAAGCGCCTCATCAAACTCATGTTCGTTCAGTAGCTGGCGGAACGCCTCCTCTTCCTCCGGACCAACTCCCACTCGGAACGTCCCTGGGGATCCTGCGGGAGCTCCGTTCGACTGCATGAACGCGAAAGGTCGAAGACGAGGGGACAACGGTGACGACACCGGCGCGGATGAGGTAGATGGGGCCAGTGATGCCGAAATCATAAGAGACCGAGTGGGCGAAGGCTGCGACGTTGAGCGGAGCTCGGGTTGGAAGAGCGACTCGACGAACGCGACCTCGTCCATAGCTGCTTTGGTGCAAGGGAGATGCGGTGAGAACGCCGTCTCTACACGGCCTGCTTGCACTGGCGACTACCGACCACTCTGGCGATTGGTTTTGGGCCGACCAGTCCGGGTTGTGATCGCTCGACAGGTTCTCTGGCACAAAAGCCGGCAGGTTGATCTGGGTTGAAATGAGAAACCAGTCGCCGCTGTCGGTCTCTGTGCGCACCCTACCGCGTTCAAATATTCAGCACGGGCAATCCAGCGAGCCGGCGACAACCTGCACTGACCACTGCGCAAAAATCAGCAGGAACGAGCCGATGGCTCCACTCCTGGCCTTCTCGGTCTTTCTTGTGATAGCGACGATGCAACTGATTGCTTGCAGGTCCAAGGTTGACGGAGACGAGACCACAGCTGCGCGGACCACCCTCCTCCGCTCTCCGGCTGCGCGAGATCGTCTTCGGCAGCAACAACACCAATCGCACGCGAGTGGACTTGGTCCTCGGAGGTCACAGCTCGGAGAACATCGATGATGCAAGCGACTCAACACGCACGTCTTCATGCCAGCACCCCCATGAGACCACAGTACCCACTCCTTGCTGTACAACTGGTTGAGGAGAACCCCACGGCAGCTGCGGAGGGTTCAGCACAGGCCTCGAAAGCTGAATGCCGATCCCCAGTCTCCTGTGCGCGTCGTCACCATCTGCAATATTCCCCGGGAATGTGAACTGGCCATTGGGCCACCCGGTGGGGTCGGAGGCCATGTGGATACCATGCAAAAAACTCCAAATCCTGAGCTAGTATCTCCAAATCCTTAGCCGGCATGTGGAGCCGTCCAGCAGGCAGAGAGACAACGCAGACGCCACCACATGACCCGGCCAGCGCCTCTGGCTCTGATCGGACGAATGGCTCCACGCTCAGCTGCCGAGATGTGGACGTCGAAGGCACCCGACCGGAGTCCAGTCGAGATTACCATGCCGCCACCTGGATCTGATCGGACAAGGGCCCGATAGCCACTTCAACAAGAAACCGGTAAACGGTTCCATACCGGTATTTACAAACTGGGCGAACAGGTTTGTTCTGACCGATCCTTTTTTTCTGGGTCGGACCACGAAAAGTATTCGGTTCCGAGGTGTTGGATCGTTTCGTGTGCGCAGTGGCCGGTGTGTGAAATGGCTACGCACGAAGCGGTCCACTGGTGACGCGCATGGGTTCGGACGGACGGAGGGAAGACGGGGAGGATCTCAGAGGAATGGATGTTCGCGCCCGTGCACCCACAACGCTCGTGTGGCCCAGAGGTTCAGGAAGCCCCCCCCGAGGAGATGCATCCACACTGTGGTTTGTGGCTGCAGTGGTGCAAAGCAGTCGGGACGCTGGCGACAGGTCCGCGAAGCGCGGCTCGGCCGTGACGCGTCTCTCTGTGCCGAGTCCCGCGTCGTGAATGCGTTCGCGGTTTGAGAGCGTGGTCACGTGCGCGCGCTGGCGACGTCATCGGTCCCACCACGATGGAAATCCTGATGTTCATGTGTCCAGGGCGGGCTGCTAGGAAGACAGTCCTTCTCTCTGGATTCACACAAGGGCGGAAGATACGAAGTGCAACTCTGGTATTGATCCATAGTGAGAGTGCTACACCGAGCACAGTTTTGATCGTTCGTACCCCGGCTGATGAGCCATGCAAGTCCGACAGGGATGTTCTCCGCAGCGTCTCGCGATCATTCGTCGTGTGAAAAATGAGGAGTAGGACTACATACAGTACATCACTCCGCCCTTGAGGACCTCAGGCATCCCTCCCCCTCCCTCCCAACGATGAGGACGACCCCGTCAGCCCAACCATGCTCCGCAAAGCATTGAAGGTCGGTGTCTCACGCCAACACAATCTAAATGCCCTCGCTGTGGGGTCAGAACTCACTTCAACCTGGACACTAGCACTGAATAGGCAGCCAGTTTAGACACATTCCGAGCTCATCCGACCCAGGCGATCTGTTCTCGATTGTTCACGCCTACAAAACGGTCGCATGCAGCATAGCAGCCCGGCCTATTCAATCGGACAGTCTTCGTCCAACGTGGCGGCAGCATAGTTCCAAACGGATGCGCCTCGAATCCTCATCTTCCGGCAGCTGAGAGAAAAGAGAGAGAGATCGGCCGCGCCCCCGCTCCCTCCACTGACGCGATGCGCCACCTGGAACCGCTCGGCCGCGACACCCGCAGCACGTGCGTCGCCAAGTGTGATCATCTTTGTGATCTCACGACGGGGATTTCGAGTGGAAGTTCCCCAGCATGTGGGTCGCCAGCCGCCGCTCTCGAGAACAGATTGGCGCAGATGCGGCGAGCAGACATGACGCCCCACGGATAGCTCAACTCGGTGGATCTGACCACAAAAACAATGGTGTGGTGTGTCGTCTAGGACGGGAACGCCTTTACGGTTGATCGGTCCTGCGGCTGTTTGACACCAGTCAGCCCCAGCGGGCGGTTGCGCGTCGCGCACTGATGATACTGGAGCAAAACGCTCGGAGAATCATTGCGTCCTCGCGCTGGAACGCTGCGACTAGAAGCGATGCGATGCCCCCTGACGTGCTTGTCTCGGAGAAAGTTCTTGAGCAGAGAACTACAAAAAAATCCCAGTTCCGGAACCAAAAAGTGAGCCAGGAACCGTGTGGTGTTGTTGAGTAGGGACATCGAGCGCTGCGTTTCAGCACGGACGATCTTTTGGCGCGCAAAGTCGGAAATCAGGTCAAGATCAACGCCCACTGTGACTGGAACACAATTTGGTATACACAATCACAGTACGGAGAGGGGGACTCGGCGCTTGATTGATCCGAGTGGATCAGCAAACACCACACTATGCATCCGAGGTTGTGTGGGGCGACCACCAAGTTGAAGCTGGGTCCGCTATGTGGCCCTCCCGTGTAATTTCTGCGGTTCTTATCCACACTCGCCAATCCGCCCTTCCTTCCTGCGGGCCGTGCGTGCGGCGGGAAGAAGCTTCCGTGGAAGCGTCGGTGCTGTGCCGATCCTCATGCACGCATTTTCGCGGTTCTCGCTTCTACAACCAAGGGACCCATCCCGCCGGTGGGCAAGCAGAGAAGTATGGCCGTAACCGCCAAGGCCGTTGATACGCGAATGCTACCGAAACTGATAAAATTCACCGGTAACATCGATACCAGTTTCCGCCCTTTTTCAAGGGCAGAATACAACGACCACAGGCGGGAGGAGGCTCCCAAAAACGTAACCCCCGTAAACCTGCGTCGAATGTTCGTTTTCTGTGCTCCAACCTCATCTGGACTTTCTGACTCTTTTTTTTCTTCTGAAAAGTGTAGCTGGTGAACTGAATTCTTGGGGGCACTTTGTGCCCCGAATGTAGAAGCTGGTTCGACACGACCCAAAGGCGCTCACCAGTTGGTGCGTCACTCATCATCGCACAAAGTGCCTGCTCAAATGCGCCGCCGGGGCGGGAACACCCACGTTGGAGCAGGAAACGCCAACAAAAACAACGGAAACAGGTGGTGACTTGCCTCGTCTCTGTACCACTTTCCTTCTCTGCCGCTCGCCGCATCATCGCGCCATGAATCCCGGGACCTTGCTTTTGCGTGGCGCTGTCGACCCCTCGCAAAGGGCCCTCGGAGGCGACACTGCTGTTGTGTGTTGGGCTGTTGGCTGCGGCGGGCGGAGTGGGCTCGGCCGTTGCCAGCGTGGGCCGGCCCTCTCATCATTTTCGATTCTTACGGAGGCCTCCCAGCAGACTCCTTACTGTCCAACACCAGGACTACCCCCACGCTCCCGATCCTCGATCAAGCGTACCATCCTTCGGGATAACCACCACGTCTAACCAACCTACCTCCGCTGACCACGCTCCGCCAGCCGACCCCTCCTCATCCGCTTCTCTTCCTTGCGTCCTTCCACCGACGCCACTCCAAGCAAGATGATCATGACCCACGCGCTTGTGCACCCCGACTCCCCGGTCGACACCTGCATGTTCCCGCCGATCTACGGCGTCTCGGCGAAGCCGGCGGCGATGATCAAGACGGAGAAGGCGGCCGATGTCGCGCTATTCGAGGCTGACATTGAGCCGTTCGAGTACAACCCGTCCAAGCCCAACGGAGAGGAGTCGCTCAACTCGGTCTTTGGCGACGCCGACTTGATCAACTCGATCATGACGAGCCTCGCGACCGAGCAGCACCTCGCGGCCCAGACCGCGCCGGTGCCGATGGTCACGCTGCCGGCGTTGCCCGCCGTTGCGAGCTACCCGTGCCTCCGCAAGCCTGGCACGTTCCTGAACAAGGACGGCCGCTGGATCAAGGGCAAGCCGTGCCGCCTCGGTAACTGCGACAAGCGTGCCCAGTCGAACGGTCTGTGCAAGGGCCACGGCGGCGGCGCGCGTTGCAGCGTCGACGGGTGCTCCAAGAGCTCGCAGGGCGGTGGCCTGTGCCGCGCCCACGGTGGCGGCAAGCGCTGCCTCCACGAGGGCTGCGAGAAGGGCACACAACGCAACGGTTTCTGCTACCTCCACGGCGGCGTGCGCTCGTGCGTCGTCGAGGGCTGCGAACGCAAGGACCGCGGCAACGGCAAGTGCTTCGCGCACGGAGGCGGCCGCCGATGCCAGGCGCCGTACTGCCTCACGACCATCCGCAAGGGCACCGTGTGCGAGAAGCACGTCTCGACCAAGTAATCTCCTCCCTTCCGGATGGATCGAAGGGACACCTGATCTGGGTGAGCAGCCACTATGTGTAGCAGCCATTTCAGCCCACCCCTTACACATCCCAACCCTCCAAAATGCCAGAGCAATTTCCGACGGAAGTCTTTGTTGTAACAGTAAAACCATGCTTGTATGAACTCCTCCTCGCCCGCGTTCCCCCCCCTCACATACGCCAAGGTGTTCATTCCGCGCTCTCCCCGAGGAGCTTCGCGCCACGTGTGACCCCGAGACCGACGGAAGTCACGAACCACGTGCTGTCCCATGTATGAGAACAAAAAACCTAAGCAAAAAATACATCCAGCATGCTCCACGGCCATGTTCCGATGGAGCTCGAGGGAACCGGCGGTGGAGACGACACCAGGCATCAGGTTTCCGCGCCGCGTGGATGCTTGTCTCATGGATAGGCGAGTGTGATGATCCCTTTGCCGACGACGAGGGCACCATGCGCACGAGACGACGCGGGCTTACCGTAATACCTAACCAACCCACATTATTCTGAAGGCGGAGGTTAGACTGCAAACGACGACACAATCGCCGGCCTGGAGGTTCAGTTGTGGATGCCGATCGCGAATCTGTTCCGCACGCCGCACAGAACCAGCGCATCCGCCTGGATTGAACGCCACACAAAAAACAAACGTGTTGACGAAACCGAAATTTCCACAATCGGGCAACACGGGTCTGTTACTATCACATGGGATTGTGGAGACATTGCAGTTAGAAACACATTCTACTTCAACCCGGGAAGCTCATCCAAAAATGGCGGGCGACAGCTTCCGTCACTACACCGACTGAAACATCCCATGGTTGAATGTGAGACGGAGAGAGCTCCCATACGTACCCAAACTTATCAGTTGCGGTTTTGGTGCAGCGAGCTTTCAGCGGTCGTTTTCGCGTCTCTTTCACGTATTTCCGCTTTCGGTCGCGGCGTCGCTTTGGCGCGCCGTCCATTGCGACCCGAACCCCTCCACGCGTAACTCATACGTGATCCTTGTGTGTAAGTCGCGCGGATCAAATGCCCATCGCGCTCCGAGTTGTCCCAACATGACGACGCAGGCTCCACCGAAAGCAATTTCATTCGAAGGCTACCACTCCGAGGAAGAGCTGCAAATCCTGCGTGCGATCGTTGGTCGCGAGGAGGCGATCGACGAGCTCCTCGAGCGGTGTTGCTCACTCGAGGACGATCTGAACAACGCGGCAATCGAAGTCCTTGAGGCGATCCTCTCCGTACGTGCGCACTCGCTCAACGTCATCGACAAGATCTCGGCGTGGCGCCGTCGCATGGTGCAGCAGCAGCCTTTTTTTTGGCGACAAACCAACTACCTGCTCAAGATGTGTAGCGACATGGACTTCCTCAGCCGCAGCCAGCTTGTTTCACACGCTATGGAGGGCGTGCGCGTGGTCAAACGAAACCCTTTCACTACCGTCGGCGGGCTCGACCAGAGCATGCGTTTGTTCTGGCAGCACGAGCTGCCTGAACCAGACGACTTACCTGTACTGTTGGATTCGTCTGCGTATGCGAAGGGCACAGCACTGGACGAGCCAAGCCGGATTCGCCTTAGCGAGTGGTGTCTTGTGCTAGAAGAGAGGCGGTTTGGCCGACGCTCCAAGTCGGATGCGCTACTAGACGTCCGCCTAAAAACACTTATCCAAAAAGAGGCCGAGTTTTCGTCCAAAAAGAAATTCGGCCTCGCACCGCAAGAATCCACGCCATCATAAGTTGTCCGAATTGAGTGGATTTTTATCCCTATCATCAACGGTCTTGGGATTCTGGTCGTTTATTGCTTGCCGCTCGCCGCGCGACGACGCAGTTCCTCCCACGTGACGGGCTTGGTTTTCTGTTGCTCGTCGTTATCGCTGGCCCATGGATCACTCTCTTTGTAGTATGGATCGTCGTCCTGCGAGTTCTTGGCCGGCGGCTTTCTGGAATCCGAGTAGTCGTACGGCGACGAAGATGCCGAGCGTTGAGTCGATTCGCGGTCCGACGATCCTCCGAAGAAGAACGGAGACGGCGATTTCGCCGAGGACGGGAAGCCGTCACTAGACTCACTTTCACCTTCCTCGTCCGACTGAGCCAACGGAGGCAAACGTGGCATCCGAGACGAGGGGGTGGAAACGGATGTCGACGAGCGGTCAAATTCACGGAATCCTCCGTTCTCTTCCTCTCGCGCCGGCGCCTTAAACGTCGAGAATGACGGCACCGAGTCCCAGGATCCACTGCTCAGTACAAAACAGTGTTACAAGCTGTGGGCACCTACTCAATCAATCCGAGTGGAGGACATAGCTCACTTTTCTTGCCCTTGTTCCTTCAGCATCTGCTTGATCTCCAAGTAGAACGGGTTGTTCGGCAACTGCTCATCGAGACTGATGCGCACAAGACACTATTAGCATCTCGGAGTGAACTACGAACTATAAACGCGAATCGAATTGCATACATAGCGCGAGCGCGGCTTGCGAAAGGCGACTTATCGCTTGGCAGCGTCAAGATGTCTTCAAAGAGCCCGCGCCGGATGCTCAAGATGCCATACATGAAACCAGCCATTCCTCCGCCTGCATTGACACCACCACGAACATCAGAGCTCGTTTCGTAAGCTGTGTTGTCCGCTAGGACGCTGTCGCAATATAAACATACTCGCCATGGTGAGACCGCCAAGAAGCCGACGCTGGCCACCGAGCGCCTTCCATGCTGTTCAACGAATCCACTCGTATTATTACCACACTGAAAAAAAAATCATGCCAGTCACGAGTCAGCCGTCCAGCCTCACCTCCCGCACAAACGCCCGAGCCCACGACAAAGCCCATGACCGCTCGGCGCTTGCCTGCGGTCGAGTGCTTTTGGAGCACGGCCTTTTCCTCTTCCGTGCTACGCCAAGAAAAGAATAAACGGTACACCGTGAGGACGGAAGATCAAGTCGAGCCAGGCCCGGTGGGTGCGTACGATCCGATGAGCACGCGCTCGTCGTTCTTGCCTAGCTCCGTGCCCAGCACGCGCACGACCTCGTTCAGCGCGACGGTGTCCGGCATGGCGTTCGGTTTCTGGTTCGTGGAGATCGATCTTTCGGAGGACATCGACAATATGCGAGTGTATCCAGAAGTTTGATTGGTCAAATTAGTGGAAATGATTCATTTTGACCAATGATGTAACTGTAAGAAATGTGATTGGTCGATATGGTATGTCCATTTGTGAGAAGCTCATCAAGAGAGGCCGCCCCCAACATCATCTCCTAGCACGGAACCATGGCGGATTCCACGGCCGGTAAGAGCCACGGATTCTGCGGCTCCTCCATCCGTCCGCGAGCACGGAGATAAGCCTGCGTTCAGCCAACTGACGTTTGCGTCCCCCTTTGCAGATACCAGCGTCGCATGTTCTCTGGAGAAACTGCAGCTCGATGGCGGTCCGTAGTGACGTCGTGAGTTTGGCGGTGTGGGGTCACCTCCTTATGCTTCTGTCCGTGTTGCGCATGTCAGTCTCTACGTCCACAAACCAAGGAATGAAGATCCTGGACCTCTCTGGGAGTTTGCTCGACCAGCCTTACGTCGCGCAGATCTGGGTCATGGCCAATGCGATCTTCGTGTGGATGGGATCCAACGTCGATAAGCCCAGCCTCGGGTGCGTGACTGTTCAGTAGCCGAGTGCGGAACGTGAAGGCCTGTACGTGGCTCCGTGAACTCACTGTCCTTGCGCCATACTAGGTCCATGTCGACAGCCGTGATGACCCGCTATAGCCCGATGCCGCTGATCACGTCGGTGGTCGGAACACCCGAGATGGAGGAGCAGCAAATCGCCCAGCGCCTCGCACGCCGCACTGGCAAGCAATGCTTTGTGTCATGCCAGTTGCCCGATCTCGTGCCCGAGCTCTTCGCGTTCGTGGAAAAGAAAGTGCTGCAGAAGCTGACAGAGGAAGGCGTGGTCGCCGCCAAGTAGGAAGATTCAAAAGCAATGCAGTCAGTCTCTACTCAAATGCTTAGCCACAGTGTGTATGCTCCAAAGAATCGACGGTTCTTGTGTGTGGGGGGGAATCCATCAGATTCACGGCTTGAAGTGCCAGTAGTTGAGGCAAGCATCGTTACCAATCGACACGATCTGGTCCTCAGCGATGAAACGCACGCCCGTGACGCCGTCCTTGTGCGAGTACTCGAACAGAGTCTTGGACGACGGGTTCTCGACATTCCACACGTAGATCTGCTCGTCGAGGGAACCGCTGACAACGTACTTGCCACTCGGCGACCACGCGACGCTGGTCACGCGCGTCGAGTGGAAAACCCACGCGCCCTGGACAACAGCCGAGCGCGACGCAACATCCCAGACGCGCACTTCGCGGTACGCGTCACCAGCAGCGAGCTGCTTGCCATCAGGCGAGAACGCGAGCGACGTCAGAGCACCCAGGTGGCCGACAATCTCGCCGCTCTCCTTGAGGGAATCACCGACCACGTCAAACAGGTGAATCTTCTTGTCCTCCATCGAGCCCACGGCAACGAGGTCGCCGCTCGGCGACACTGCCACGCACGTCGGCGTCCATGCAAACTCAGGCGTCTCAAAAACAAGGCGCTGGTCCTTGATCAACTTGACACCCTTGTTCGTGCTCACGGCAGCGAGCGTCGACTGACCCGGGGCAAGCGCTACGCCGTTCGGCTGGGCACCGAGCGGCACACTGGCCGTGTACTCAGTTCCGTTGGAGAAACGAACCTGGTCGTCCCAGCCAACGCTTGCGATCGTGCTAGCGTTCGCGTCAATGCCAGTGATCTTTCCAGTGTGCGCGCTCCCGGTGGAGGTGACGGCGAGCTTCGACTTCCACGAGTTGACCACGCCATCGTAGCTACCGGTGATCAGCAGGTCACGCGTCGGCTCGGTCGCGAGCGCAAGCGTGCTCACTTGGTGCGCCTGCACGATCTTCTTCGGCTTCGACGGGTTGGCGACATCAAGGTAGTTGAGGTCACCCGAAAGGCTGAGCGAGACGAGGTAGTCGCCCTTCCACACCACACCGACCTGCATGTCCTTGACCTGCGGCTTGTCCGAGAAGGTGAACTTGGTGACCACACTCTTCGTGGCGACATCCCAGAGGAGGACGGTCTTGTCAGCGGACGAGGTCAAAAGCTGCGTGCTGTCCGGGCTCCAGGCGACCGAGTAGATCGAAGCCGCGTGGGCAGCAGGGAACTTGTCAAGCAAGTCGCCAGTCTTACCGTCATACAGGCACATGAGCTTATCAGAGCCGACGCTGACCGCCAGCTCGCCGTTCGGCGAGTAACGAACGCAGTTGACAAAGTTGGAGTGGATGTTGTTGTTGTTCTGCTTGAACTTGAACGGCGGGCCTTCGAAGACGCACGTGTTGAAGTCCTCGCTGGCCGTCATGATGCGGAACGGGCGCGTCGGCTTGTAGTCGACCGACAGGATGCGCTTCTGGTGGCCCACGATCTCGCCGAGGCTGTTGCCCGTGTCCCACATGAACACGCGCGCCATGAGCGAGCGGCCATCTCCGACCGCGACGATTCGCTTGCTCTCCGGGTCCCACGACAGGTCCTTGATCTCGCCGGCAAACACGGGCACCTCGATCTTGAGCGTGTGCTCCGGGTTGTCGTACGACCAGACGCGGACCTTGCCCGAGGCGTCACCCGAGGCGACCCAGTAGCCGCTGGGCGAGAACTTGGCGACCGTGGTCGGCTCGTTGTGGCCCTTGTACACGAACGTGTCGGTCGGGTCGTCCAGGTTGCGCACAACCACGAGCTTGCCCGAGCAGTAGATGATCTTGTTCTCCTTCGGGTGCACGCCCAGCACGCTCGGCGCGCCACGCGTCGTGGTCGGGTTGGGCGCCAGGATGGCCTGTGCAGCCACGCCAGTTAGTCTCCCTCACCTCCAGCCCAGTGGCCATTCACTCGAGACGTACTGTGCGCGCGGCGTTCGGGATGCGCTCCGTGGGGTTTGACGGCGTCGCCATGGCTCGAGAGATTCTTCTTCTTATGCGGGGGGGCTCACAAGGGGGGAGGAAAAATCCTTGCGAAGTGGAGACCGACGCCTTTCACGAAAAAATCAGTCGCAAAAGGCTCCCTGTGCAGCAGCAAAGCTTCAATCGCCTGGCGGAAGCGTCCTAGTTTAGGGTTTAAACCGAAGTGTATGTGGTACACACACTATTTGGAGCTTGATGTGGAACCCGCTGATGTTGTTGGTGCAGCGCGGGAAATTGTGAGAAGCACCCTAGGGGAAAAAGGGAAACGCGCGTGCATATTTCCGCGTCCACGGCCCCACGACGCGACTGGAGCACGAGGAAAACACCTAGAGAGTGGAGAACATTGCGCGGCGGTTGGAACGAGGTCCGTTATGGGTCGTATCTCGCGCTTGGAGCTGGAGAACTTCAAGTCCTATGGCGGCCCCCACACGATCGGCCCGTTCAAGCGGTTCACGGCCGTGATCGGTCCGAACGGCTCGGGCAAATCCAACTTGATGGACGCGATCAGCTTCGTCTTGGGCGTCCACAGCCGCCAATTGCGGTCGAACCAGCTCAAAGATCTCATCCACAAGGGCCTCGCCGGCAGCAGCGGCGATCTCAAAGCGTACGTGACGCTCGTGTACGAGTTGGATGTGGACGAAATCGAAGGCGCGGCGCAAGGCCAGGAGTTGCTGTTCACCCGCTTGATCTCGGCTGCTGGGGTCGGCTCTTACCGCATCGACAACAACGATGTGACGTTTGAAGCCTATCAGGCCAAGCTGAAGGACATCGGGATCTTGGTCAAAGCGCGCAACTTCCTAGTGTTCCAAGGCGATGTCGAGTCTATCGCGTCGAAGAGCCCGGAAGAACTCACAAAGCTCTTTGAGCAGATTTCAGGCTCCGATGAACTGCGGTAAGTGTCTCTGATCTGTGAACCGGGGGTTGAGGCAAAGTTGACGGGTGTTTGGTGGCCGATGCTTAGAGCCGAGTACGAGCGAATGATGGAAGAGAAGAACCGTGCCGAAGAGAACGCCATCTTTGCGTATCAGAAAAAGAAGGGTCTGATTGCGGAGAAAAAAATGGTCAAAGAGCAGAAAGAGGAAGCTGAACGGTTCAAGAACAAGCGTAAGGATCTGGTACGGTGTCCAATATCCTCGAATGTTTTATTCGAGTCAATGACTAATATTTTTGTGTCCCTTACAGCACCGCGTTCGTGTCGAACACTTTCTGTGGCAGTTGTACCAAGTGGAGGAGGAAATGCGAAACAGGGAGGATGTATTGGAGGCGTTGCAGCTAGAATTGGCCGCGTTTGAGGCCAAGGAAGAAGCGTCGTCGACCGCGTACAAGGAGAAGAGGAAGGAGCATGCTCAAGCTCTACGTGAGCTGAAGAAGAGCCGCGAGCGTGTGCACCAAGTGCAGCAACAGATTGACGGAATTGAACCGCAGAGTATTCAAATTCGTCAACAAGTCAAGTACTCAGAGAAGAAGCTAGAAGAAGCGCAAACGACTGAAAAGAAGATGCGAAAACAAGCAGCGAGTAAAGCCAGCGAACTTGAGGCTCTGCGCAAGGATTTGAAAGACCTCCAAGCGGCTAAGGTAGAACTCGAAGCCAAGCGCAACGGTAGTCAGGGAGAGAAGGAGCTCGTCATGGACTCGGCTCGTCTTGAGGAATATCATCGTATCAAAGAAGATGTGCAAATCAAGACGAATCTGCTACGAAACGAGCTCGACTCGATTAAGCGGCAACAGCACGCTGATCAAAACAAGGTTCATACTCTCTCTCAGGAGAAATCAGAGCATGAGAAGACAATACAGCTGCTCACAGAAGACATGCAAGGAACCGATGAGCGAATTCGAAACGTGCGTGCACTACTGAAGTGGTTGATTGAGGTCGTGACCCAGCAGTCCTTAATCGCCAAAGGTGTGCTGCTTATTGTAGATGAAAGCTGTCATCGCTCAAACTGAACAAGCCATCGTGGAAGCAGAGCAAGATTTGCTAAATGCCGAAGCTGAGGTACTCTTTGTGAGTGGGTAAAATGTTGGTCGCTTATGTCACTGATTCCATGTTCTCTATCGTCCACTAGATCCAAAACCAAGCTGCGCGAAAAGAAAAGCTGAATCAAGAACTGGATCGTGTGAACCAAAAGCTTCGTGACTTGCGCGATGACCGCCGCCATACACTGGCCGAAACGAAAAAGCAAGAGACGCTAGAGGCGTTGAAGCGCCTCTTTCCTGGCGTCCGTGGCCGCCTCGTGGATTTGTGCAAACCAATCCAACGGAAGTACAACATGGCGGTTACCGTTGCTACCGGCAAGCACATGGACGCTATTGTCGTCGCTGACTACAAGACGGGCCAAGACTGTATCCAGTATTTGCGCGAAACTCGATCTGGCAGTGCGCAGTTTATCCCACTGGACAAAATCCGAATCAAGCCGATCAACGAGCGGTTTCGGAACCTTGGCAGCAACATCAAACTCATCGTTGACGTGATTGAGTGCGATCAAGATATCCAGCCTGCTGTTTCGTTCGCAGTTGGAGACACCGTTGTCTGCGATTCGATTGACGTTGCTCGTGATTTGTGCTACCGTCAAAATGAGAAGGTTAAGGCTGTCACACTCGGCGGTACGGTTGTGAGCAAGAATGGAAGTATCACTGGTGGTCGTACCCAGAGCGACCTGCAACGAGCAGGTAGATGGGATGAAAAGGAGATCGAAGCCTTGCAACAGAAGAAGGATGATCTTCACGAAGAGCTGCACTCCATAGAGCGGCACGGGGCATCATACACTAGGCTCCAGGCGCTGCGGACGAAAGGTGAAGGCTTGCAAAACCGATTGCGATACGCCAAGGCTGACCTACAGAAAACCGAGGGAGACAGACCTCAGATCCAAGCTCGAATCGAAGATACCGAGAAAAGAATCCAACGCAACATTATTCCAGAGCTTCGGAAGTTCGAGGAGGCCGTTCGATCTCGTGAGAGCAACCTACTGTCTTTGGAACAACAGATTCATGATGTTCAAGATGAAATGTTTGCCAACTTTAGCAAACGAATGGGCGTGGCGAGTATTCGCGTGTATGAAGAGAAGGTCGTGAAGCGCGAACAGCAGCACATGGAGACGAAACGTAAAATTGCTGAACACATGGCCAAGTTAGAAGCTCAGGTAAGCGTCTTCGTTTGGACCATTGGGTATCCAAATTCTCACGTATGGTGGTGTTGTAGATTGCATACCTAAGCTCGCAAGACTTTGAGACGCCCATGGCAGAGGCCCAGGAAAAGGCCGAGTACGAGAAAGCGCACATGAAAGCATTGGCCAAGAAACAGTTGGCGTTGGAGAAGAAACTTGCGTCGCTTCTTGAAGAGAAGAAGCGGGAGGAGGCAGGTCATTCCGAATTCTCAAGTAAGCTGGATGATCTGGAGAGTGAACTCAAAACTATCGGAAAGAGGAAGTCCAAAAGTGAGAAGAAGAAGGGCGACTTTCTCAAAAATATCACGACCGAGGAAACGTCTCTTGACCGACTAAAAGACAAGAAGATGGAGATTCTAAAGCGTGCATCACTGGATCAAGTCAAGCTGCCAATTATTGGTGAAGAAGAGATGCATGTCAACGAAGATGTGGAGATGGAAGACGTCAATCAAGACACGTCGTCTCTCCGAGCATCGTCAAGTCTTGACAGCCAAGCGAACTCAGAAGGCATGCTAGAGAAGCAAGCCATGCAAAGGTATGCTGATGTTGAGATCGACTTCTCTTCACTTCCTGAACAACACATCATCGACGACGAAAAGGAGTTCGATGAGATCAACACGGATTATGAATCAAGAATTAGCGACATGGTGGCAGAGCTCGAGCGTATGCAGCCAAACATGCGTGCGCTGGATAAGTACGATGAAATTCAAGAACGAATCGCGAAAGAGGAAGAAGAGCTGGAGCATATCAAGCAGCGTTCGTTCGAGGCAGCATCCGCCTTTGAGAAGGTTAAGAATGCGCGTTACGAGCAGTTCATGAAAGCGTTCGACCATATCTCTGGAGTGATTGACGCAACTTACAAGCAATTGACGAAGAGTTCAAAACATCCGCTGGGAGGCACAGCTTACCTGAACCTCGAGAACACTGAGGAGCCATACCTGAACGGCATGAAGTACAATGCTATGCCACCAATGAAGCGCTTCAGAGAGATGGAACAGCTATCTGGTGGTGAAAAGACCGTGGCAGCTTTAGCGTTGCTGTTCGCCATTCACAACTATCGGCCATCTCCCTTCTTCGTGCTTGACGAAGTTGATGCTGCGCTCGATAACGTCAACGTGAACAAGGTTTCGACGTACATTGCAAACTGCGATTTCCAGTGCGTCGTGATCTCGCTCAAAGACGCTTTTTACGAAAAAGCCGACGCGTTGGTTGGTATCTGCAAGGACATCAACCTCCAACGATCGCAATCCCTCACGCTCGATCTGACAAAGTACGATTAGACGGAAACGCACTTCAATTTAATATGATTTCGTTCGGGCAGTGTTGGTTCGTCCCTTCAGCTCGACTAACTGTATAGGTCTCATCTTCTAACGCCTCGCAGTCGTGTTTCTCGTCACGGCGATTTCGCGGCCTGAACGGTTGGTTCTTGCGCACCATTGGCTGGCACTGTTTGGCTCGGTACATGTCGGTGGCCTCCGCCCGACGCAAATGCCTTCCGAACACCGGCGAGCTCCTCGGCGAGCACCGTCGAGGCGACCACGGAGAACTCTTTCTTCATCGGGTCAATCACGAGTTTCTACGTCACGGAGAGTACCCAAGTCAAAGCGCGAGCGACACAGAGATCACCGACTACAGACCAAAAATCCGCACCTTGATTTTCTCGTCAAAGCGTACGATAGCCTGGAAGAGGAAGATGTTCTCGGAGCACGTGTTGTCCTCGACCAACTTACTATACACGAGCGCGAGGATGTCACACAACGATAGCATGACCTCTCGATAGTCTAGCGGAAACGGCTTTTCCCCCACAAACAGACACGACGCAGTCAGTACGACAAGAAACAGCCCACCACAACGAGCGGATCGTTATGTTCCACAACACCGTACAATCGAGGGCGTGACGAGGCGACGGAACACGGGCCGCTGGTTCCACTTGTGGATCGTGGGCCGAAAGGGCTCGCGCACGGGCTCGAGCAGCGCGTCGTCCTCCATCTTGTGGAGTGGCTCATGCAGCGTCGGCGTCGAGGTCGCGACCATGAGCTTCATGCTCTGCACGGTCGCCGACGCAAAGTAGTACTCGAGCTCCTCGAGCAGCTGGCAGCCTTCGAGGGCGAGGAACTGCGCGTGGCGGACCTCGCTCATGAGTTTGCCCAGCCCGAGCCCCAAGTAGAAGAACTGTACGCTGCGGCGGATCGCCGCGCGCTCCCCGAGGTGCGCGAGCACGTGGGTCTCGCGCAGCAGCGCCACGTTGAGCCAGTAGTTGGTGCCTTGGTGCATGGCCTTGATGTACGTCCAGTCGGCGCGACGGAACTGCACAAGATCTTCCAGGATCTGCATGCGCTGCTGCGCTGTGACCTGCCGGAACTCGGCTTCGAGCTGCTCGAGCTCGGCCGCGTCCATCGTGGTGGCTGCGCCCGGCGTCGTCGTGGCCGTCGTCGACGTCGTGGACGAGCTGCTGGGCGATGCCGCCACGGGCGCTGCCGGGGGGGACGACGACGGACCCGCGCCGGCAAAGAGGTAGCCGATCGAGCTGGAGACCACAGACGCGGCGTCGCTCACGACAGCGTTTGCCCCAGCGAGCGACGACGCCAGCGCAGCGCTAGCCGCAGCCGCGCCGGCCGTCGCCGCCGCCGTGGCCTTTTGGGACGACGACGAGTTGGTTCTCGCGTCGCTCGTGGCAGCCACGGATGTGGCAGCGCTTGGCTCCTTTTGCCCACTGGCGGCACCGACGGCCCCGGCTGCGACGCCCGCGAGCGGCGAGAGCAGCTTGCGGCCACCGAACGCGAGCTTCGAGGCGAACGCCGACGCCGACGCCTTGGCCGACGTGAACGCCGGCGCCGCGGGCCCCGAGGCGGCGCCACCGTGGGACGGCGACGGCGCGTCGTCCGAGATGGATCGGTGGTGCAGCGCCACGTCCTCGTCTCCTGTGGCCGGCGCGAGCGGCGGACGTGGCGGCGGCTCGGCCATTGTCTCTCGGGTTTTCTTTCGATCTTCGTGCTTCAAGCGGACATGGAGCTGCTCGGTCCAATACCGGTAGAGATACCAGTTCAAAAATACCGGTAAAATATGCACAAAACGAAAACAGGTTTCCGATATTTTAGGAATTGGAGCATGCGCTCTGTTTATGTGCGACAAGACATTGCCGTGCGCAGCAGTGACGCGTACAACGCGCCGTCCGCGTCGCTCTGCAGCTCCGCCCACAGCGCGTGGAGCCTCGCGTCATCGAGCAGCGGTTGCGGTGTATTGGTAGTCTCAGTCGAGACAGACGATGGAGCGTTCGTATCACTGGGAGTGGTCGCTGCCTGGGGGGACAGCGCCTGGAGCCACTGTCTCCGCTCGTTGCGGAACCGCATTTGCGCGAGCGCGGCCGTTGCCTTGGTGACGTGGCACGCTGTGTATACTTGCTGCGCGACAGCTTCGAGACGCTCGCTGAACGCGGTGTGGGTAGATGCCTTCGATGGTGACCCGCCTCTGTTCGCTGATACGTCGGTTGTGGGCGCTGCACTCGCGCGACGCGGCGAGGTGCCAGCTCGCGCTGCTGACGATGAGCCAGTCCTGCCACTGGCGCCCCAGTTACTATCCGTTTTGGAGCTCACGCGAGACCAGTCAAGCTTCTGGAAAACCACTTTGTAGGGCTTCCGCTTGAGGAACAGAGGTTTTGCCGGTTCGTCACTCGAGCCCACGCCGTCTCGTTGCGGTGACATCGGCCGCACTGGCTCGGCATCTCCTTCCTTGTTGACTTTGGGCAAGATCTTTTTCCGCGCGTTTGTGTAGCTCACGATCCCGCCAGATGGAGAAAGAGATCTACGCGATGAAGAGGCTTGCACTTGTGGTGAAGGAAGCGCCTTGAGAGGCGAGAGCTCGGCATTGCTATCTGATGAGTACGAAGACGGAGATGACGGGGGTGACATGGCCTCAGCGCGCATGTAGCGATCGCGCGACACAACCTGCCGACTGGAGACACGAGGCGGTGAAGCCGATGGGGTATTGCGTCGGCGAGGTGAGAGCGGCGGCTTGGCAGGCGGGGCCCTCTTACGACCACCTTGGGCGGTGGCATGGCTAGCGTAAGGCGCACGTGGAGATGGACGAGGTGAAAGCGCTCGCACCGTGCCTTCGAAAGGAACCCACACATCGTCGCTGTACCGACTGCTCTTAGGGTTGCGCATTAAGAGCCGAATGCCCAGTCGTACTTCGCCCTTAGCCTGTCGAACCGCGGCACCACGGCCTCGCTCGAGCGGGAACCAACGCGTCATGGCGTACTTCTCAGCAAGTGGCGTCTCGAGCAGATTCAGCGCGACGGTGACGCGACCCAGCGCAACGCGGGGTTCAAGGGACGTTACAAATACCTCAACTTGGACTGCACCGCCTCGAAGGATAAGCTCAGGATCCTCAATCCCGAGCTGGAGCACTTGGTCGTCCCACTGCGCGTCTTCGCTTGCTGAGACCATGGCAAACGCGTCGAGGTGACCGAGTTCACTGCATGTAGGTTGGAGAATGAGCCGTACCTCCACCGCAAGGTCCATGTCGGCGTACTGGTGGCTTGGTGCGAGGTCCCGCGCACCTAATAGTTCCACAATCACTTGGAAAGGCTCCGTGAGCGTCACTGGCGTGTCTGGGAAATCGCTTGTCTGGGAAGTCCTGAGAAACCCTGCGACGTGCTCGCCCCCCACGTCTGAATGTAGCATATCCACGGCACGCCATGACTGCGTGGGGGTTTCTACCGAGGCAGCCACAGCCACCCACTCGCTGGTCGAAGGGAGCTCGATGTTGCTACGCCTGTTCAGCCACCGTCGCACGAGACGTTGGATCTTGAGTGCACTCGCCCGGCGGCGCGCGGTGCGTGCTTCGCGTGCAACTGCCTCTTGGCGCCAGTGCTGAAGTGGTGGCACAACTAGTGCGGGGGGCGTCTCTGCTGTCGTTGTTTCAGTCTCTTGAGGAGCGGTCGCCGTCGCGTCATGGAGCAGCAGGATCCGCCGCAAGTGGATCCGCAGCCGGCGCTGCTCCTGCCCAAACGACAGCGACGCGTACTGCGCTCGCTGGACAACGCGCTGCCGCGCGTTGAACGCTGCGTAGGACTCGCTGGTGGAGCTCGCGCCACGCGCGACTTGCATGGTACCTTGCTAATATGGTCGTTCGTGAAAGGACACACTGGGGACAACACACAGATCGTTCCAGCACGTCCGTTCGTTTGATTATCCGACCGTGTTTTCTCAAATTTTGGAAATCACAGTTGGCAACACTGCGTGCTCTATCACCAGCCAAGCACGCATGGCCTGGACTGCACAGGCGGCGCATGAACTCACACGTGCTTCTCCTTGGCGTGCGAAGTGGTCGCGTGCTGGTGGTTATGGTGGTGCGCGTGGTCATGGTGGCCGTGGCCGTGGCCATGCGCTGGCTTGTGGACGTCATGGTGCGTGTGGTGGTGGCCGCCGTCACCGTTGTGCAGGTCGCCCTCGTCATCGTCATCAAGCGTCACCCCCAGGTGGACGTCTGGTGCGAGCTGCAGGATGTGGTACAGCGCCGCGAAGCACGAGCGCAGAACGATCGCCGAGCAGAACAGGATGAGCCCATACACGGCGTAGACGTCCACGAGGTACGTCTTGTGCAGTGTTTGCGAGTTGCGAGCCGGCAGTGCGTGGGCTGTACCGAACTCGAGCGCAGACTGGACGTGGTCGGCCGCGCGCTTGGTGCCGCCGCCTGTCTTGACGATCTCGCCCAACCGGAATGCCGCGGCCGCAAACCGTGGCTTGTACAACAGTGACATTGCCGCGTCACGCACGTGCTGGTCCGAAAGCGAGGCTCGGGGAAGCTTGATGCCCGCACCGGTCCGCGCCACCATGTTCATGGTCTCCCACTACACGTACAAATTCATAAGATACACCGCACAGCCACTCCAGAGAAGCAAGCCATGCTCAGACACGCACCTGCTCTGCTGTGAATGGCACGCCGAGCACGGGCACGCCCAGCGAAACGGCCTGAAGTACCGAGTAATGGCTGCCCGCCGAGATGAGCAGCGACACGGGCGCGCGTTGGAGCACAAGCGTTTCGTCCGTCGCGGCATCATCGTCGCGCACAAAAAACACCGAGTCACGCGGTCGTGCACCCAAATCGAACGCGGCCTGCTCCACGAGCGCGATTTTAAACACGAGTCGCGCGCCAACATGCTCGAGTCCGTCCAGCAGCTTGGCCACAAACTCGGGTGCGAGCGGCGTGTCCCCATGGAAGCTGATAAACACAAGCGGCTTGGACGTGTCGCGCGCGAGCCAGGCCTCCAGCGAGTTCGGGAGTCTGGCGGAATTTGGGGTCGTCGACTCGAGCATGCCGATGAGCTGGAATTGCGGCGAGATGGGCCGCGGCTCATCGAGCCCAAACATGGAATTTACGAGCACGAGCGAGTGGCCAATGAGGTCGTGCTTGGTGAGTACCGGCGTGAGCCCGTGGTCGGCGCGCGCGGCGTTGATGTCGCGAAACACGCGCACCATCGCGAGCCGGAATCGCAGACGATCGAGGCTGTTCTTGCAGCGCGCGAGCACGCTGGGCGTCTGGGGGGGATGCGAGACGGGTGGTCAGCACGGTTAGCAACGACGACCGCGACGAGAGTAGGACGAGGAGCCACGTACGTGCATGGAAAACGAGGAAAAGGGTGCGGGGATATAGGCCGGCGGCGCGTCGGCGTCGAGGAGCAGCGACGGCGAGTGGACGACAAAGGGCACGCTCAGCGTCTGGCACACGTCAAAGCCCGCGAACGCGTAGCGGTCGAGCACGACGAGCGCCGGGCGGTCGTCTTCAAAGTCTTCGAGCAGCGCGCTGTACATGGGGCGCTGGAGCGCTGCAAAGCCGCGCAGCGTGTCGGCATAGTCGGCGTACACGTCGGCGCTCGCGTCGCTTGGCTCGGCCGACGCGTCGCGGCTCGGGAGCAGCAAGTTGCCCAGCGAGATGAACTCGAGCCGGTCGAGGTCGGCGACCCAGTGGCGGCAGTGCTGGGGCTCGACCAGACAACGTGAGATCCTCTCATCAAAACCAAAACGGATCCTCATACACGCGTACCTCGGGCAGCGCCAAGCCGACGTGGAAGCCCCGCTGGAGCAGTTCCTGCGCGAGGTTGCGGAGCGGCAGCACGCGGTCGAGCACGGGCAGGCCCACGAGCACGACGTAGCCGGCCGTGGCCTCGGCCGCGCTGTGGCCGCAGAGCGCGAGCAGCGACGCCGCCAGCAGCACGTAGCCGCTCGTGCGCCAGCGGAGCCGCGCGGACCGTCCGGCCGTGGCAGCTGGCAGGACGGGGACACTGGCAGTCGCTGGCAAAGCCGTCGCGGGCAGGGGCGTCCGCATGGCACGCGCGGCCGGCTGGATGTCGACGGACCGCACGGCGGGCCGCCGGCCGCGGAGCTGCTCGCTCGGCACTGCGCTCACAGTCACCTTGCCAGTGTCCTCACTCGCGCGGACGTACAAAGTGCCACGGCCTGCCATGGCAGCGCCCGCGGCGAGGCGCGACGTGGCCGCCACGAGTGCCAACGCGGCCAGGAGCAGTAGAATGTTCCACGGCACTGGATCCGCGTGGGCCCACCAGAGCGCGGTCATGGTGGAAGAAAGAAAAAACAATGTTCTCCGCTCGGGCCTCCGCTCCGCTGTCCGTGCTCCCCCCCCGTGGCGGACAAAGCTCGCAACCTTGCGTCTGGCGCCGCGTTGCAACAGCTCCCCGCGAGATGAAACAACGCAACGCCACGAATAGTGGCCAAGGGCACTAATCCGAGGTATTCGTTAAGTGCGCATGGCTCGAGGAGGCGACATGAAAAAGCACAAAACATCGCAATCGAGGAAATTTGGGAATTCCATGTTAGGTGAGGAAATACACTTTGACGGGATCCCGACGACCATGGCAGAGGCTTCCATCCACTAGGAGCGAGGTTTTACGCAAGATAGTTGTAGACACGTCGATCCAGCGCGCTGCGCTGTAGGTACTCGCGCTCGATGAGGCTCTCGATTCGCAGCTTGATGAGCTGCGGCGTCGGCGAAAAGCGGCCCGTCATTTGCTTGGTCACTTCACTGATCAGGTTGTTGTGCTGCATCTGCTTGCGTGTCTTCATGATTCGCACAATTGCCGCCTCGACTGGATATACAAGACAATATCAAAGTATTAGTTGAGACCTCACAAAGTACCCACCAACATGCAGGTTTGTGAAATGCTCGTACCCAAATGTTTCCGGTCTTCCGCGACTGTTGGTGGGAGCACGTCGGCCGAGTTACTCATGCCGCCCGCGCTCATGGACGGCAAAAGCGACGACTCTTTCTGGGAGACAAGCGGGATGCGGACACGATACAGTTTGGACTTGTAGTCATCATGGACTGTAAACTCGTCTTGTTCTTCGTCGATGCGCTTGCCCTTTGACGACTTGTTCAGGATCTTGTACTTCGGCGTGCATAAAGAAATCAGATGCCGCTTCAAGTCCGGGCTCTCAATACCCGTGTGCTGTTCAATCTCTTTGTATCGCCACGATGGTCTTTGGTTGAAAAGCATGAGAATTACAGCCTGATAGGATGATACGTTGAGCTCATGGCGAGCCTTGTCACTGCCATTTCCAAAAAATGTCGCCCGGATGTCGACGTTGCCCATGTTGGGCATCCACGTCAGCTTGCGCCCATTGTGACGGGAGACGTAGAACATCTCAAAAGACTTGGTCATGTGAAGCATCTCTGGGGGCAATAAGCACATTTGCACTGGCTCCGTGGGCCAGAACCCGCTGGTGAGAACTTGGACAGATAGCGGAGAGGCAATTAGGTTCGACTGATCAGTGAGCGCGTCTACGGACCCATGACCAAACTCGGCTTTAATTGCGATGGAGTTGGCGCTTGCCATGAACTTCCGGTACAGCTCCATCAAGTCTTTCGAGATGCTGATGTCCTTGAACATGCCCTCAAGCTTGGACGTAAATTGGTACCCACATTCGGCCTTCAGCTTTGCGATGACGAGTTTTTCAGCCTCATCAGATGTGCCACGCGCTGTCAGGAGACGCTTCGCAAGTAGCACCTTGTAGAACTCTTCGAAGACGTCCTTGTCTTGTAAATACCGGAAAAGTGCAATCACTTGGGCCACCTTTAAATCCATCTCTTCTTCGAAACGGCTCTTTGACCTCAAAAGTTCATCCAGGTATTGTGCCAAGTATCCAGCACACAGCGTGCTGACGTTCATGAATGCTTCAAACCCTTGCTTGATGCTTTTGTAGAACTGTGGATCGTCGTAGAAGCAGTCTGACAAGAACGTTACAAACTTTTCGCGCAACGAGAGCAGCTTTTCCACGAATTGGCTGGCGTCGACGGCTGTCTCAGGGTTGGACTGAACCTTCACCAGCTCTTCACCCGTGCTCCGAATGTAATCAAAAACACAGTCGCTAATCTCACTCATGATGCTCGGCACCCGTCGGAAGAGCGAGTACATTCGTCGTAGTGCGTCAGTCTTGTTGTCGCGGAACATCGCAACACAGCCGGAGCTCTCCATGGTGACGAGGGTCTTGGCATGGTTCTTGATGAGCTGGGTCTCGATGATGCTCTTGAGTTTGTGGTCCGTCGATGGGTTCAAATAGTGGTTCACGCGGTTGGCTTCCTCTTGGAGTCGCTTTTCGGCTTTGATTAAGTACTCTGGGCACGTGTTCTGGTCCAGCAGGCTCTGCGCCTCGGCGCGGTAAAAGTCGAGCGTCTCCTCGAGAAAAAAATATTCAAAGTCATCTTCGTACACGGCGTTGGACTGCACCCCGAGGTCCACGAGCATGCGCAGAATGTTCTTCATCAGACCTCGGTCAATGAGCTCGCCGTGGCGTTCCTGCTCGATGCAGCGCAGCAGCAGCACGCGCAGCCGCTCGTGGATATTCGGGTTCCGCGCGACGACGTCGCGGAAGATGTACAGTCCGCTGTCGTAGATGCGGTGCTTGCGCTTTTGTTGCACGTAGGTGCGGTCCATGTACATGAGGATGTCGCGCACCATGGTCATGATGACCTGGTGGTCGGTCCACTTCTGGTTGAGCACGGACAGCAGCGCGTCGTCGCCGACCGCCGCGACCTCGCTCGCGACACGGCCCAGACGGTCCGTGATCACGCCGATCACGCCCTTGTACAGCAAGTCGCCGTGTTTGTGGAGCACGAGATTGTACGAATTGCTACACACCACGAGCAGTCAGCACGGCGCTGTTAATCCTCTCCCCTTTTTATCCACAGCGATGCGTTACCGATAGAGCTCCTCGAACGAGAGCAGGCTGGCGTTGTGCGAGAAGATCTCGTCGATCGCGCGCCGCAGCGACTCCCAGATCTCGTTGGCACGCGCCGCGTCCATGCCCATCTGGCGGTACGGCTTGATCACCAGCTTCTTCATCACCTCCGTTCGCTGTCTCTGTGGGTCTCGGCGGACGTCGGTGGCCGTGGTCGATCGCTTTCTTCAAGCCGCGTGGAAGATTTCCTTTGGGTGGTTTGTTCTCTTCTTTCCAGGCACGGCGAGTTGCTGCAAGGTGGTGCGAAGGTCGCCGCAAGAGTCGCCCCAGTCGCATTCCAGGTACCTGCAACCTTCGTGTCACCCGCAACGGTAGACAGGGTTACACTCAGAAAATGTACCCTAGAATACACCACCACACGTCGCAGGCAAGGCCGTCGCCACGTCACCTTTGAATGTCGCCGCACCAAGACTATGTGTTGAGAGAAGAACAGAGGGATCTCTCGCCACGCAATGCTGTCGTTCGCACGGTGGGAGGAGGGGGTACTGTCATTCACATATCCACACGGACTCACTCACATCGAACCACACTACTCGTCTAACCATGACGCACTAAACTCACATACATACACACAGTTCTTGAGGGCGATGCGGTCTAGATGTACACGCTGTTGCTGTACTCGGAGCTCTGCTCGGTCGAGGCATCCGATACGTAGCTCTCGGCGAGGCTGGCTGTGGAGAACTGGCGGAAGCGGCCGTCCGCGACCAGCGTCTCGGTGTTGCGGCGCTCGCCCGGGCGGATCGCACCGGGGTCGACAATGTCAAAGTCGTCCGACCGCTCGCTGCACGCGATGCTGCCAACGTCGCTGTTGTAGCTGCCCACAAGCTCCGGGTAGTGGTTCTGGATCAGCGACTTCTCGATGCCGCGCACGCGCGACTTCGCACGGCCCCGGCCGGCGTTGCCCTCCTCGTGGTGGTTGGCGTACTGGTGGGACCGCGTGGAGCTTCCAACGCCGACGCTGAACTCGAGCTCCGAGACGTTGTCTTCCATCTCGCTCGACGGCGCCGACGACGCGTAGCTCTGGTGGCGGCTCTTCGTTCGAGTCGTCATTGGCTCGGGCTCGAGCGTCGAGAAGTTGATCCGGTTGGTCATGGTCTGGGTGTTGGTCGCGAACTGGTTGTGCTGGTCGCCACCAAAGCGGGACGAGTTGGGCGCGGTCGCGAACTCCTTGCCACCGCCTTGCTGGGGCGACTTGAAGCCCAAGTCGTCAAAGCCCATGTCCACGGGCATGTCGCGGCGCTGGCGCACGCGACGAACAATGAAGAGCGCGACTACGACAACCCCGACGAGCGCTCCAACGACGATCGAGATGTTGACGACCTGCGGCGAGTCCTTTGGCGAGGCCTTGCTGTCGGTCGTGAGGGCATCCTGCGCCTCCGTCGACACGGGGGCCGTCGAGGGCGTCGTGGCCGACTGCGTGGCGTTGGACGGCGCGACCGTGCCCACGCTGGAAGCAGCCTGGGGGGTCGTCGTCGAGCTGGTCTTGACGTCGTCGGTCGTCGGTGCGGTCGTTGTCTCCGAAGTGGTCTCGTCGGCCGAGTCGGAGCTGGCGGCGGCCGGCGTCGCAACCGGCGTGGTCGTCACGACCACCGGCGCAGCGGTCACGGGGGCCGCCGTCACGGGGGCTGCCGTCACTGGAGCCGCTGTGACTGGGGCCGCGGTCGCCGGAGCCGCCGTCACAGGCGCACGCGTGGCGGGCACCGCCTCAGAGCAGATCGTGAGCGTGTCGGGGTACGGGCAGGCGTTGCCGATCTTGCCATAGCACGAGTAGCCGCCCGAGATGGCGTACATACAGGGCGGGCACGAGCCCGCGGCGCGGTCGCAAAGCGTGTCGCCGTTGGCGAGACATGTACCGCTCTGGCACACGTCGTCGGCGGCGCGCGCGGCCGCGAGCAGCAGCCCCATGCATAGCGCGAGGGTCTTGGTCGTCACTAACCGCGGCATTCTTGCGTTCTGTGTGTGTGTGGTGTATGGGGGAGGGTAATGTACTACGGGCTGAGTCGACTATCGCTGCGTAGGGGGGCACGGCAGGAAAAAGAGGGAGACCAAGAATCTCAATCCCGTCCTCTGGAGGAGCGGGGGAGCGCGGCGAAGGGCGCGGAGCGGAGTGGAGACCGAGACCACGGCGGATCCACGTAATTGCACTCACGGAGCGCTCGGCGCGGGGGAGAAATTGCCGACTGTTGGGGCAAGCACAAAAGCACAGCCACCACCCGGGAGCGGTTCCATCACTGCTGTTCCAGCGAGCGGAGGGGAGCGGAGCTGAGGGGGGAGAACAAGTGCAACACACTGGGCCGAGGAGAGGAGCGGAGCACACACGCTCCTCCGGCTTCAAGCCAGCTCGGTAGAGGAGTTGACCCCAGACGGTGGGCGTCCCGTTTGGGTCCCCCTCTGATCGCACGAAAGCACAAAATCCACTGTCCCCCACCGGATTGATTGAGCCAGCTGTTTGGTAGTCAGTCAGTCCTCCTGTGACCGCTTCAAGGAACCTATTTTCAGCCAATTGAAACCATCTACATTCTATTTCTACCAATGAAAAGACGACGCGGACTCTGAGTTGGCCGTCAAGCACTCGACGGCGCTGGAGCTTTTGTGCCAACGGGGCACACCGCACCAAAACGCTGGAGCTCACGGCAACGATGGAAAGATTCTGACTACACTCACCAGCGAATGGCATCTACAGTATCATCCATCTTTCGGAGAGAAATCCACGGCGCGACAGTATGCTGTGGGTGGTCATCAATCCCCGTACGGATTGATGTCTCCGTCTCCGTCCGTTCGTTCCCATGGCGCACACGGTCCGAATGCCCGCGGCTCGCTCTTTAGCGATGGAAGGAATCCGCTGTAGTATCAGTATGTAGAATAATATGCGCTCGCCGGATCCTGCAGAAAATGGCGGTGGGCGTGACCTACAAGAAGGGTGTTGCGTGTGGGGCGCCCGAGTGGCCGTGCTGTGTCGGAGAGGCGCGGCGTTTTCCACGCGATTGGGTTGGAAATGGGCTGCACGTGTTGTCGTCCACTGGAGGGCACCAACGCATGAGCTCAATGAACCGGGGAACATTGAAGACCACCACGCAGAGGCGAGGCCACTTGACCAATCCCCCCCGTGACAGTCCAACACAAAACACAATCCTAACCAGCACGTGCGCGTTGACCTCTACGGGGGACAGCGTGGATGTGGGATCGTGGTTGGCGTCGAGCAGCTTTTGCCGCCTCACCCTGGACAAGGCCGTGTCACAGCGCCATTTCCAGAAAGGCGCTCGACTTGACGCTGCTTGGTGGCGTTGCATCCGCTGGTTTACAGATCCTGTGAGGATGTGGAGTGTTCGCGTCGTCGATGAATCTGAGCAAGCGTGTGTGCCGTGTACTAGAACTCGACGGCATCAACCGACAGGCGTCACGGGTTGTGTAGCTTCGTGGCAAAGCCTCTGCAAGGGGATTTTGACTGTCGCGGTCCACGTGAGACCGCCGGATTCATCAACATCTACGTATTACTACTGTGTTTAGTGTTTGTTTTGTCCTGCATCCCTTCCGCGCCACGCCACGTCGCGTGTGAAACTTGTCTTCTTCACCGTCGCCAGCCACAACCTTTCAAAAAAAAAAACACTGCCTTCGCCACACCTATTTGTATAATTTACGCACTCGAGGCCGTCGTGGATGTCCGCTTCGTGGCCAGCATGGACTCGCGCATCTTGACGGCCGCGGCCGGAGATTCGACGGGTGCTAACGACGACATGGCCAGCACCGACTCGGGTCCGTTGCTTTCGCGCCGCTCACTCGACTGGACATTCGGCGCGAGCTGCATGAGGCTCTGGAGTTGGTCCATGTTCTCCTGCTGGAGCTTCTCGCACCGCAGCACGGTCTCGGTGAGCAGCACAATGATATCGCTGTGCATCTCCTCTTGCTCCTTGCAAAAGATCTCGATGTCGTCGGAAAGCGTCGACGTCGAGGACCGCATGGACGAATTGGTCCCGCGGTCGAGCCCGAGGTCCTGGATCACCTGGTAGGTGGAGGCGCGGCCATAGTCGTCGTATTCGCTGCCGGCGCCGAAAAAGCCCTTGGAGCTGCTCGTGCGCGCCATGGAGCCGACGGTCGACCGGCTCGCGGACGACGCGGCCGTGGGCGAGGTCTGGATGTTCTGGTTGGCGCGGAAGCCGAGCGAGATGGGGCGGCGCGTGCTCTTGAGCTTCTGGACAATGTCTTTGAAGCGCATGTCCTCGACGCGGTCGTCGTTGACAAACACGAGCTGGTCGCCGAGGCGGCAGTTCGAGATACCCGTGGTCACGCCGTCGGCCTGCTGGAGCACGGCGATCTGGGCGCCGACTTTGTTGGCCGAAAAGTTGCGCAGCGAGATGCCGCACTCGCCACTGACCCACATGACCGAGTAGCTCACGCTCTGCTGCATCATCGTCGACACGCGCAGACTCGAGCGCAAGGCCGGCGGCTGGATCTGCGCCATGGACTGGCGGTTCGCGACCGACGCGGCCGACACGGCGCGCGAGATGGACGGCGGTCCGTAGTGGCCCAGCGGGTCGAACTCGTCGCCGCTCGCCATGCTCGAGCTCGAGTCCTCGAGGTCGTCGCCGGGCGAGAGCTTGCCACTCGCGCGCTGGCCGAGGTTGATCGATTCGTAAATCTTGTTGCACTTTTCCATCTCGACCCGCAGGCGCCGCAGGTTCTCGATGAGCGCCGGTAAGTTACGGGCCAGCTCGGTCGCGGACGCGCCGACCTCGCCGTGGGGAACCGTTCCGTCCGTGTCCATGTCGTCGTCCGAGGCAATCGGTTCCGGTTCCACGACCGCGGGCTCTTCGGTCGGGTCGTGGCCGTGGTAGTCGTGCATCTCGATCTGCTTGGCCGACAAGCGCACGTTCATCTGGAGCCCAAAGTACTGGATGGTGGACGACCGCCGCCGCGAGCGCACCGACTCGCTCGAGGAAGGCGGCGAGGACGAAGGGGTGGAGGAGGAAGTGGAGAGCGAGCTCGAGGACGGCTCGCGGTCCAGCGCGGAGGAGGGGGCGGCGGCGGCGGGGTCGAGCGAGAAGGCGGTAGTTGTTGTGTGCGACAGCTTGGCGATCGGTTTGGAGAACGCTCTCTCGACGGAGGCGACCCCAGCGGTATGTTCCGGTCTCGTTCGGCTCTCGCACACCGTCGCGTCTTCTGCCCTCTACTTTTCAGTTCAGGCAGCTGGCCGTTGTCGTCGTCCGTGCCGGTCCCAATTTCGGTTCCGATCGACCGGTCGACAAAACAGCAAGGGATTTTCGTTCTGTCGCTTTCACACACTCACCACCCACACCCACTGTGCGCGTTTGGTGGGGGGACTTGGGTTTCGGCCGCTGGAACCCCTTTTTGCTCCGCGGGGGCCGGTCCTGCTTTTATAGAGTGAACGGCCGCAGAACGTTTGATTTTCAACTGACTGGCTGGATTCACAAGTGGTCGGTCACCTGGCTGTCCACCAGAACAAAGCAGAGCTGTCAGCCGGATTTATAACCTGAACCCAACTTCCAACGTGGAGGCGCCGCGAGCGGTGGGTTGCGCGGCCGCCACCGCGCGGGTTCGGCGTGTTGGGGCGCGAATCTCACCTGGTGTGGGAATGCTGTCGCGCCGCCGCCCGCCGCCGTCGCGAAAGCGCGAGAATGAAGTCAACCAACACAGGTCCGATGGGAACTCCCGCTGACTCTCCCACTCACATCCAGTTTGGGGGAGAACGCGAGGACCTGTTCCAGAAACGAGGGAACAATGCGCTGTGCCAGAAGTGGGTGGCTCTTTATGGTAGAAAGAAAACGAGGGAATTGTTGGGAATTGATTGAAGAGAACGGGAGAACAGCATCCACGGATGGGTGGGTGGTGCCAGCCACGGCATCCCGTGCCCAGAGCGTTTTTGGTATGTAGCCACTGCTGCTGGGGATTGCCACCGTGGAGCATCCAGCAAGGCGGCTGCCACCGTCCTTGCTGGCTGCGCTGTATCGGATAGCGGACCTGATATGCACCTGCCCCAGTCCACAATACTGGCTGGGACAAACTCACCATCGACCAGACGTCGCACGAGTATTGGTGGGAGGGACGCACTCGCTGGAACAAAACCTCGTCCTTGCCCACTCGTTCTCGTCCTTGGCCAAGGACGAGAACTGGTTGAAACTGGTCGCCAGTGCAGGTCAGAGCCGTCGGACCAAATCCCAAAAACCGTCTGGGAGACCACTCACAATCGAGCCAGCTTCAGCGGGCGCGTCTGTAATTTTTCCCTGAAACTTTCAGTCCCCAAATACTAATTAAACTAAGCCATTACTTCCAATTACCACTAGCCTCGTGCTGTACTTTCCCATACCAGTGATGGGAGTGTTGGTCTTCAACAGCCTCAGCCATCTCGCTTGGTGGAAAAATAGCCTCTGTGGCATTGCGCCTCGTCAGCAGCGCAGCAGCCACAGCTTTGATCCATGGAGCCCGCAGCGCAGTCCGGCGGTGTGCGCGGCACCAATGGCACTTCGTCTCCGCGTGGCACCAAGCCACGGCGCGCCAAGCCAGCAGCGCCAGATGGTGCCACCCTCACGATGGCCGGGTCGCGCCGCTGGAAGCCGCACACGCAGGCCGTCGCCGGGTCGACCGGGACGAAGCGCCGGAGCGCCGCGCGCAAAGGCGACGACGACAACGATGCCAACGACGATGAAGACAATGACGACAGCGCGCCGCACCACGACGACGAGGACGAGTGGGACATCTCGCGGCTCAACAAGCACTGGGAGATCGACAAAGAGCTCAAGCGCAGCCTGCCGTACCTCGCGCGCGCCAAGCGCAGCGACAAGGAGACGGCGGCCGACAAATTCCTGCGGCTCAGCAAGCTCCCTCTGCCGGCATCGCCGCAGTCCGAGTCGCTTCTTCTCTTTGAAGCTGGCACGCCCCACGCGCTCGACGCGTCGGCGGTCGCCGTTCCGCGCCAGGCGTCGCAGCACAACCTCATGACCCCAGAGGTCAAGGCCAAGTACTTCGGTGCGGGCGCACGCGCCGAGTGCCACGCGATCTTCCGCCGACTCGCGGCCCAAAAGTACCTCACCACCACGCCGCTCAACCAGTTTCTCCACGAGCAGCAGCAGCGCGAACAGGAGCAGCGCGACGCGCTGGGCTCACGCACGGCCACGCCCGCCGATGGGAGCGGGCCATCGGCAGGTGGAGCAGTGCCGCCGCTCGCGCGGATTGACAGCCACTTCCACCAGACGCGGCTCGAGCACGACCGCAAGGGACTTTTCACGCGGCAGTTCACGGCCCGCCACAAATTCTCGTCGCTGTGCCTGGAAAAGGACCTGCCGCCGTGCATCCGCCTGATCATGCGCAACTATTTTTCGCCCGAGATCAATGTGTCACACATGTCGATCGGCGACGACCTCGCGGTCGTGTTCGCCGAGTGCCTGCTCGACCTGCCCATGGTCACGGGGCTCAATGCGCGCAACAACCGGCTCGGCGACCGCGGCCTGCAGGCCATCATCGACGTCGTGATTGCCAAGAAGGACCTGTACCACCTTGACCTCTCCGAAAACAAAGTGGACGGCGACGCCTCGGCCTCGCTCGCAACCTACCTCGCCGCCCCCAAGTGCGCGCTCCAGACGCTCAAGCTCAGCAACGCCGACGTCGATGACGGCGAGCTCGCGCCGTTCGCCAAGGCGCTCCACACGAACCGGTCGCTACAGACACTCGACATGTCACGCAACCACCTGGGCAACACCGAGAACCTCAACGTCGTGCAGCCGTCGATTGTCACGGGCGGCGAGGCGCTCGCGACCATGCTCAGCATCAACTACACGCTCACGTTCCTCGATCTCTCGTGGAATTTTTTGCGGCTCGGCGGCGCCCTCGAGATTGGCCGCGCGCTCGCCTACAACAACGGCATCCGTGAGCTCAACCTGGCCTACAATGCCTTTGGCGACGCCGGCGCGCAGGCCATCGGCGAATCGCTCATGACCAACACGACACTCGCCAAGCTCAACCTCAGCAACAACAACATCCCGGCCCACGGCGCGCAGGCCATCGCGAGCGCTCTCAAGGTCAACACCGCGGTCGTGCATCTCAACCTTGATGGCAACCCGCTCGGTGCGACGGGAGGCCGCGCGCTTCTCCATGCGGTCGCGGCGTGCACGGACCGCCAGCTCCAGGTGTCCATGGAGAGCTGCAACTTTGACCTCGCCGAGGCGGACGCATTCGACCCGAGCGAGAGCACGGGCACGTACGAGCTCAACATGGCCATCCCGTACGAGCGCGCGATCGCGCTCGAGCTGCTGCGCGTGGCCAACACCAAGCAAGGCTGCAAGTTCCTCTCGATCGCCCACGCGCCCAGCGCGACGCCCAAGCAGAGACGCAACATCAAAGTCGAGTTGCGCGAGGCCGAGACAGCCGACGCGCGCCGAAGGCTGCTCAAGACAGCGGGCATCCTGACCGATCCGCAGCACGACGAGGAGCAGCTCAAGATGTACCAGCTCGACCGCGACTCGCTCGCGGCGTTGTTCCAGGAGCTCGACGAAGACGACTCGGGCTTCATCGATGAAACCGAGCTGCGCCGCGGCATGCAAAAGCTCGGGTTGTTCGCGAGCCGAGGCGTCCGCGAGGACGACGTGACGCGGTATATCGCACAGTACGACCTCGATGGCACGGGCACGATCGAGTTGGAGGAGTTTGTCGAGCTCATGGCGAGCTTCAACCTGGAGACCGCCGACGGCCATTTTTCGCGCCAGGTGTGTGACGTCGAGACCGGCGAGCCGTTTGAGATCCCGACCGACGGCATCTTGTACATCGACTTTGTCGACTTCCACGTCTCGGCCGATTCGGACAATGCACACTCGCAGGCGGGCGTCGAGCGGCTCATCGAGAACATCGAGAACAGCAAGAACAAGTCGCAGATGCTCGAGATGGCCAAGTCCGGGCTCTACTTTCGCGCGCCCGAGGCGCAGCTGCTGCTCGACTCGGTGAGCGACGTCTTCGAGATCACGCACGCTGTGAGCTTGTTGCTGCCCAACATGGTGGACCCCAAGAGCGCTTACACTCTGATCGACCAGAACCTTTCGACCGCGCAACGCGTGCGTCTGCAGCACCTCATGGCTGCAGCGCTGCAGCCCATGCTCGGGCTCGCGACGGGCCACTACCGCATCGACCTCGGCAACGACCTCGACCGGCTCACGCTCAAGAAGCTCGTCGAGAACAGCAACCGCACCGCCTTTCTCCGGAAGAAATCGGGCCTCAAAGACACTTCGCAGCACGGCAACTTCCACGGCTTCCGCAACGAGACGCTCAACGGCAAGCCGTTCGAGCTCGAGCCACGCTTTCTCGACACCATGCCCAAGTTCGGCATGGTCGAGTTCGACTACACACAGATCGGCCGCTCGCCGCCGGCGCAGGCCATGTCCAGCACGCGTTTCGAACAGCTACTCAGAAACTTGCAGCTCGAGCAAATGGCTCCGAGCATTGGCACGCGGTCCGCGGCGACAGCGTCATCGCCCACCCGGCGCACGTCGTCGTCGGGTATGCCCAGCCCCGAGAGGAAGACGACGCCCGGCGTCGGACTGCGTGCCGGCCTGAAAGGCGGGAAGGCCAAGTCACAGAAACACCTCTCGCCGTTCCCGCCGCTCGTGCCGCATACACCGTCGCTGTTTGCCGAGTTCGATAAGATGAAGACCGTGAAGAACTACATCAAGTTTGGCGAAGGCCTCAATGCCATCGCCGAGATCCATCCGTCCAAGGACGCAGTGACCACGACCCCTACACCAGAAGAGGCCCACAACTCCAACGAAGATGGAGACGACGCTGGCGGAGAGGGCGGTTCCTCGAAGCGACGACGTCACGGTGGTGAGGGAAACGCCGACGACAACGACGACGCACCGCTTGTGATCACTCGGAACGGCAAAGAGACCACGACCGCGAGGCGTTTGCTATTCAACATGCAGTGGTACCTGGCCATGCGATGGGTCACGGCCCAACAGGCAGTGCGGCTCCTGGAGCTGTGGCCACGCGCGTTCGAGGCGTCCCGTATGGAGGCCGTTTGCATCCTCTTCGACCGGCTCATGGATCTCCACAACTTTAACGGCGTGCTCTCGGTGCTCTCCGAGAGCGAGGCCGCGCAGTGCTTCTACCGCTTCGGGTGGCTTAATATCTGGAGCCCGCTCAACGTCGACAACTATTACGAACTCCATCTCGCGCAGTACGAGGAGCGCGAGGTCGCCAAGGCCCTTGTGCGGTTGGCGATCGACGAACCCGGCGAGAACTGGCAGCGCGAAACCTTTGGCTGGTCCCGTGACGAGCTCATCCCCGGGTGGGAACTCAACATGTCTTGGCTTAAAGACGGTGGCTTCCCCGAGAAAGGGTACCTGTGCCTCGAGTACTACTCGGGCGCGGACAAAGGCTGTGGACCCGTGTGGCCGACGCGGCGCGAACTCGCGAGCTCCACGCTCTGTGGGCTGCCGCCGGACGACGAGCTACGGCTCATTGAGCTCCACGTGGACTCACTGTGTATGATGAAGCGAACGCGTACGCCCGCGGATACGACATAACCGTACAACAGAACACATTTGCTAGATTGGCACCAATAGTAACGGGTTAATTTATCATTTTCTCTATATGCGATCTTCGTGTACAGTACATACAGTACTCACAGGTGCAGATGATTTACGGGTTGTGTGGTGTATGTGCGGCGCTCGTTACGTGCATCTACATGCGGACGAGATCCATGTGCTCACGATCTTCGCTGGGTATGGACGAGATCGACGAAAAGTTGCGGATCGAGTCAGGGTCACCGAACGACGCGTCACTTCCCGACTGCGTCGACTCGCGCTCGGGTTCTTCAACTTCTTGGATTACAGATGCGACGCGGTCACCCAGAAGGCGAGACTGCGGTACCTCTTGGTCAACAACATAAGGTGTCCGTTTGCCTATGATCGGGTCGCCGTCCGAGTCATCGCTGACGAACGAACTCTGGGCCGACAAGGAGACAGGCAAGGCTCCGATGACACTGGGCTCTTCCGTTTCCAGGAACGACGAAAATGAGCTATTGCTCATAAACGACGCGTTCGCGAAAGATGTGTTGGCAAAACTCGACCGCACCTTCCTGTCCATCGAATAGTGACGCTTGAGCCCTGATAACAGGGCGTTGAAGCTTGAAGTGAACGCAAAGCCGTCGTTCAAGAAGTGGAAAACTTCTGTGCGCGCAAGGGAGTACCGCTTGTCAAATCCGATCTCAACTTCGTTCAGCACAACCGGGAAAATGGGACGGCCCTTGTCTTCTGCGAAGGCGAGCTGGTCGCGGACAATCTCGCTGCTCATGGTTTCCTTTGACAGGATGACGATGAAACACGTACACTTCAGGATGGCTTCCTTGGCAAGATGAATTCGTTCGTCGAAAGTCTGGCCATCAATATTGCGGTCACCGTAAAACATGATATCGCGTGATTTTAATTCCTTGCACATCCTGTGGACGAAGCTCGAGTGCCGGTCGCCATGAGAAACAAACACGAACTGCGCTCCCGGAGCATCCCACGGCTGGAACATCTTCGAGAAGCCAGTCGAAATGATCGAGTTGTTAAGCACCGATGCGTTTGCCTGGGCTCTACTTTTTGTGACCATTTCCTTTCGGCGCTTTTCGATTTCGTCTCGTACACCGTCGAGAAGCAGGTTGAACTGTGCCTTGAACTTGGGCTCAATATACTCGTATTCAATCTGGCGCGTGTTTTCAGGATTGCGCTTTGTCTCCGTGATAGCGGGCTCAAAGGGGATAATCTGGCGAGTGTACAGGTACACTTGAAGCTCTTCTCCGATACGAACACCTTCAGTTGAGACAGCGATAATTGGCGTGCCAACTTGCTTCGCGAGCGCGAGCTCCTTCAAGCACCATTCTGATTGAGCATAATCTTCTGTCAGGATGCACACGACCAAAGCGGCATTTGTGATCCCACGCGCAATCTCTTCACGCCATACCGATCCACCACCGATACCGCTTGGATCCATGAGATCGAGCCATGTCGTTACGTTGGCATCTTCAAGTGCCTTACGAAGCTTCTTAGCAAACTCGGCGTGGGAGTGGGTGTAACTGATCATGACATCGCGGTGACCTGCAGCACGCTTGATGGCAAACAAAAGCTGGGTGTCCGTCGAACAGTCCAACGGCCTCAAGCCGTCCGCGTTCACTTGCATGATGTTGCCACCGCAGGCAAGTAGTGCGAGCGCCGATTCTTGATTTTCTTCGCGAACAGCCATGTGAAGAGCTGTATCTCCGCTGCTTGGGTGCTGGTAGTTGATATCCGCTCCCGCCTCCACCAGCACAGAGAACAGTTCACGAGTGGCTTTGCGCGCATTAGCTGCACACATGAGCGGAGTCATTTCTTCAATGTCGGTGACATTTGGTAGAGCGCCCTTCGCCAGCAAGCTGTTCACGATGTTGAGCTTGTTTAGCCGAGCAGCCCAGTGCAGTGGTGTCCGGCCTCGAGCGTCCTGAAAATTTGGCTCTGCCCCAGCCTCAAGCAGCAAGTCGACCGTCTCTTCCGATCCACTAATGGCCGCCCAATGCAGCGGAGTACGTCTGTTCATTCCGACGTACCCATGCTCACCAAGGCAGTTGATATTGGCGCCACGACGAATGTAACTGCGTACAGCGGCAGTATCGTCCATTGCCGCAGCTGAATGGAGCGGGGTAAGAGCAACGTCGCATCCCCACTCTTCTAGCTCTTGGGCGACGGAGAAGTTACCACGCAGGTACGCGAGTTGGAGCGCGGTAAGCGTGTTCATGTAGCCAGGGTCGGGGATCACCAAGTGGTTCGCGCCATTCTCAAGTAGTTCCCGTACGACGGCTGGTGTTTCAGCCAAAAACATGGGAGGGATTCGCTCCGAGCGATAGGACGATTGTGCAATCGTCCCAACCTCAGCACCGTGCTTAATCAACCATCGCACTGCCTCGAGTTGACCGGTGGACACGGCGCAATGAAGAGGAGTCACTAGCGTTGTCTTGAAAATCGAAACAGCGTCATCTTCATCCGATGCCGCCGGCTTTGAGACAAAATAGTGTGCAAAGTACCAAAACAAGTCACCGGTGCTGAATCTGACGCGGCTGAACTTATCGAAGGTCGTGGTTTCGAACCCGTACGACCGAAGAAGCTCAAGAGCCTCGATATTACCGTTGTATGCAGCCACGTGGATCGGATTCTTCTTTGACTGGCCGAAACATCGCAGGTAGATTTTGGCGTCGCCATAGAACCTCATGGGGAAGCCTTTTTCGTCAAGATTCTTCGAACGAGCGAGCTCCAGCACGCTCCGCATTTCTCTCAAATCGCCAAGTGATGTTGCCTTGTAAAGTCGCTTTCGGATCAACGCAAGCACTTGCTCGTCCTTGTTCATGAGCTCCGCAGCTGCTGGATCCATGAGGTGCTTACGTACGTTACCAGTCTGGTCGCTCTCCTTGAACGCACCGAGCTGCATCTTGATGTGCTCTCGAAACCGTGCGAAGTATACGAGCTCCACGAAGACACCCCCGTAGCATATCAGCGCACACAGTGCGAAGACATGGACACGGAGGGTGTCGCACGAGAAGGCTGCGCCGTTGAAGAACATATACCAGAAGAACACAAACACGATCATGGCGAACACGAGCATGAAGACCGCCAAGAGCTCGCATAGCTGGAACACGAAAGTGCGCTTGATGGTGTTGAGGTTGCCTTCTTCGTCACGCTGCGCTTGGCGCTTGAAGGGCTCAAAAGTGCGAAGGCCCGTGCTGGGCATGCCGAGTAGAATGACCAGCGGGAACGCATGGAACACGAGTGCCGAGAAGCCGACCATATTCTCGCACGACGACGCCTGGAGCGTGTACACCGCGCCGGGGTCTTGCAGGAAAAACCCATGGCGGTCGGGATACTGATCATTTAGGACGATGCTCTTTGGTCGATACCCGTAGTACACGGCGACGCCGGCGACCATGACCGCCGCGAGGGACGCTGAGACGCGCAGCAGCCGGCGCGCGAAAAACGAGTTGTGGGTGAACGCGTAGCTGAGAAACACGCGCGGCACGGCGGGCTCGCGCCCCATGAGTGGTGACGCGAGGCTCACGTTCGCAGCCGCGAGGCTGCCGACGCGGCCGTGGAGAAACGACGACTTTGGGCCGGCGCCAGCGAGCTGTTTGTGGAACAGGCTTCCGCGTGCGGCGGCCGCGGTGACACCCTGCTCTTCCATGATCACGGGTGTGAACGTGCCGCGCTCGGCGTCGGCCATCATGGCCGGCGACACGTCGGCGCCGTGGCCGATGCCCGTGCCGCCACTCGGGCGCTGTGCGGCGTCCGCGAGGATCGGCATGTGGATCACTGTGTCGCCGGCATCTGAATGCGACGGAGTCGGCGCGTCACCAAAGCGCGTGAGCGACGCGCGGTCGGACGTGGCTGCCGCGGCGTGTTTCTTGGGCGACTTGAACCCGACAAAGTTGCTCATGGTCGGCTACGTGTCGCGACGGAACGACAGACGCAGGGGGGGGGGGCCAAACGCTATAATGAGGAGGAAGGGAATGGGAGGGAGGCGTCGCGTAGATGCGGATAGAGGGGGATTGGTGGGTGGCAAGTGGCCGTGCCGAGATGCCGGCGTTGCCGACGCGATGGACGTTGCCGAGGGCGCGTAAATGGCAATCCCACAGGCGCACGTCAGCTGAAAGTTTCCGTGCGACAGACAGACAGTGCGATGGCATGTTTTTATACATGCGTCATGCTAGTTCTGTTTCAAACAACCACTCTCATGTTGAGAGTCTCAACATGGACCAGCAAATGTAAAAAATCTAGAATGTTTTAAACATACATTTGATTCCAAACAAATGATCGAAACAGTTCCCTGAGCACTGGCTGCATACGCACACATGCTCCTGTGCAGGGCGGACCACGAACCGTGACGCACCGTGCGAAAGGCGCTTGCCGCCTTCAATGTGTGCTATCCGCGTCGACTTCCCATGGACCCACGGATCGGATCAGTGCCATGGCACGGATGGCGCATATCCCCCATGTGGAGAGACGGCGGCGCGCGCTACCTAAGCTGGGCCAGAAATGGTTGAGCCAGTTGGTTTGGCAGACGCGCGCCATGGCTGGCATGTAATGTGTGCAGCGGCGATGGGCATGCCCATTCGCATCTCCACGCGCGCTGTGGTCGCTGCCATGGATGCCATTGCGGTGGCCGCGACGCACGCTGCGCGAGCTCACAACTGCCATGGCCGTTTCCCATGCGGGGGAGAGAAAGAAAGGAGACGGCAAGTGACCACCACTCTGAAGATGGAGAGTGAATATCTTGTGGAGTTGAGGTTTGACATCAGCACCCATCCAGGTGCCAGCGTGTCTCAGGAGGGGGACGCTACATGGCGTCAGGTCACCTCGGCTCGATCATCGGGGCCAGCGGTGGAGATGATACGAAAGAGACTTGGCGGAGAGGAACGGAAAAGATCGTCGGGGAGAGGAGAGAAGGTGGCGAAAGAGCTTGATAGGTTGTATAAGCCACAAGTTTGATGGATGATAAATTAAGGTACTCTACACTGTGTCACACGGGGTACATGGCTCACCATCGACGCCCGACGAGCGCCGAGAGCGACGGCAACGCCTGCCGCGTGTCCGCGCGGAGCGGGGGTAGCATGGCCGATGGCGGTTGCGGGGACGAATGGTAGTGTGGTTGGTGGTAGAGCGGTGCAGAGGCGTACGAGGCCGGGTAGTACTGGTGGGGTGGCGCGTAGACGCCCTGGTGATGATGGACGGTTGGGTGGTAGTAGTCCATGTAGGCCACGGGCGCGCGTTGGTACACCGGGGCCGGACCGGATGAGGCGGTGGCAAAGGCCGGGTAGTACGACGGTTGGGCAGGCATCTGGGAGGGCACTGTGGCAGAGCGCACAGCCACGGGCGGGGTCGTGGTCGTAGGCTGTGCCGGAATGTACTCGTCGTCGACCGCGAGCAGGTTGCACTTGGTCGGGTCCTCGAGCAGCGCCGCGAGCTTGTTGCGCTGCTTTTCGAGCTGCTGAGCGTACGACTCGCGACGCGCGCCCTCAAAGTGGCCAATGGCCTGCTCCATGGACGCAATGCTCTTGCGGAGCCCGATGATCTGGCGGTGCGGCCAGCGCGCGAGGCCGTTCTTGCGGCAGATCTTCTTGAGCAGCGTCACACAAATGCTGAACACCTGAGCGACCTGGGCAAGTGGCTTTTCAAAGTGCGGGCGCAGCATGTCGAGCGTGATGGTCTGCGAAGCCGACATGTTGGGCCGCGCCGGGGTCTTGGCACTCGGGCTGGTCGAGCTCTTGTCGCCGTTCGTGCTGGCGGTCGGCGTGATGGGCTCGAACGTCTCGGAGTCGCGCGAGGTCTCCTCGGGCTCGTGGATGTGGACGTGCAGCGAAGGCTCGCCCGACTTGGCGCGCTTGAACGATACTCGCTGCTCGAGCTCGCGCTCCTCGTCGGCGTCCTCCTGGGCGTCGTCGCCCACGAGCACGACGTCCATGTAGCGGCGCTTGCGGCTCGCGGGCGACGTGGCCTTGTGAAGCGACGGCGACTTGGCGGCGTCGTTGTTGGGCACGGCGAACGGACGCGGCTGGACTCCCATGGTGTCTTGTTGTCTACGAGCTTTGACTTGAGGGGGAGCTGGCGTGTCGAGGAATGGCTGTCCACAAAATGTTTTGGCGAGAGCAGCGGGAAGAAAGCCAACAAAGAAGCGAACGCGCGATTTCGTCTGGAAGACGAGTGACGACTGGCTGATGGCAAATCGGGAAGTGGCATGGAGACACGGTGCCACGCTCTCGCCACACAAGCCGCGCCCCCGTCAGCCCGTTGTTGTCCCAACGATTCCCTCAACCCGCAGCCGCCACCATACCTACGCAGGAGCACACAGAAACCCAGCCCGCTGAGTTGTGGAGATGGATCGCGCGCCTGCCTGCTGTGGCTCTGCCGAGACAGATGAGGCATCTTGGGGCACTGGAGGGGTTGGGGTTTCCGCAGAAACGGGCCGCAAGGTCTTCGTCCGTCCAGTGGCCAGCCGACATACCACTGTTCTGCGCAGTTCTCTTGTCTCTCCGCGCACACATGGCCGGGGCGGCACGGTGGGAACTTGCATGGAGTTCGGCGCGAGTGTCGACGCCGACAAGTGTCACGTTTGAGGACACTGGGGGCTAACGTGCGCTCGTCTGTTCTCTGCTTCGGCTGCTGGTGAACCCACCCCATGGTCCCTGATCGCCACGTGTGGCTCACGCGGTAGTGTGGATGGAGAGACACGAGAAAGAGAGAGCATGAGAGAGAGTGTGGTTTGGCGCTGTGACCTGACCGTCCGTCCAGTTTAAAGTGAGCTCACTGGCCACCAGCAGTTGACGCCGTGGCAAGGCGCGGATGCGTTCTGTTCATCCACGTAGCAGAGGGCACCGTTAGTAAATATGTGCCTCCTGCACAAGAGCAAGAGGCGCGGACGTGCCCGTGTCATGTGGTGCGTGGCGCGGGGGCCTTGAGCCGCGTGGCACTTGGCGCCAACGTGGAAACTGCCGGTGGTGATATCGAGTGAGTGCCGTTGGTGGCGTAAAGTTGGTCGCAGAGGGAGTTGAGGACACTGTACTGACTGGCACGATGATGAGGGTCTTGCTCGCTGATGCGCCAAGCGCTCACGTGGCAGCTGACAGCGGGGTGTTGAAGCGCGCAATCTTTCCCAAGATGTCGCACCACCCAGCTCAACGCACTCAGGGTCACACTGGTGCAGTGATCCAACATTTCGTCGCACATCGACGCTGAGCAAATCAAGTTTATGACATCCATCGGAGAGCAAACTACAAGATAGCATCTCGCACTTTCACAAGTTTCCAGACGCGGCGGCGTCAGTGGCAGAGAGCAGGAAGAGAGAGCACACAAAGATCGCCAAGATAAACAGTCACGTGGTGTCCGGCCAACAAGCCGGAGCGGAAAAAGAGAAGAAACAGAGCAGAGGGACACGATCGATCGGTCGGCGGTCACATGCCTCGATCATTCGAATCGAAGAAGAAGCATGTTGGAGCTGCAACGGTTGTGCGGTGGTCCAAGTGCCCGCCGATTGAACCTCTTCCACAAAGCAAACACTTCGGCTGTTTGGATCGCTTTTTCGGGAAAGCGAAATTTTGGCCCAAACGACTCACTCATACATTTTTGCCCTCCTTGCCATCCCTCCCTCCACCCCACGAATCATGGCCCGCGATCAGGCGGAACAATCCAGAGAAAACTGAGTTTCTGTCCAGAACGACCATACCATGGCATCCTTTTGGTTCAATCCCTTCAGCACCTCTGGCGCAAAGAAAGGCGTATTCGGCCCACATAACCTTGAAGCTGGAACGACCGCCCAAAATCCCTTGTGTTCCGCCAACCAAAATCTCAGATGCTGGACACTTGACAACGCTGCCTATGAGTTACGGGAAAGGCCAACCGGAGCGGATTGTGGCCTGAGGCGTGCCACTGTCTTGACTCGATTGTGAGTTGTGGTCCACATTCTCGCGCGCCCCAAAATTTCGCTGGGGCCTTGGGGCCGCTCCACTTCGTCGTGCGTCAGTTTTCCACAGCCGACGGCTCACGTTCAAACTCGGGGTCAGGTGGCTCCTCGCGCTGATGCACGCAGCAGATGCGGCCTGACGCCGTGTCGCGGCTGCGTGTCTTGCTCGTTCCATGGCGTTGTGCCATGGCAGTGGCACAACGCCACACGAGCCGTCTGTGGCCCACGACACGGTGGTTGGCGCCGCTGTTCGACCCCACATTCGGCTGCGATTTGCAATCGGTCCAGCAGAGGATTAGGGGTAGGGGAGTGGCAGAGCTGAGCCATCCGATGAGCTGAGGTCACCCCCCTCCACGCACATCTCTGTGAGCTCTTCGCTCGGTCGGGTGCGATACCCTGTGGAGTCCATAGTGGACAGCCATCGCGGAGGCGAGGTGGCGCCCACAGCGCGCTTGATCACATTCACATCCAGCTCTATCCCCCGCCGTCCGCCTCAAAGCATGTTCCACTGCGGCCATCTCAGAAATTCCCTTTGCTGGATAAGTGCTGCGGATGGGGCCGCTGATGCGTGAGCTTCCCGTCCGGCATGCAGAAGGGCCTTGCGCCAAGTCGATTTGTGGGCACTCCCAATGCTCAGCCCGTGGTGACATACGTACAGCCTATACAAGTGTACACGCCCGCTACAGTGCACGCCGCCATGGCTGTTTTCAGCCACATTTGGGGATTTGGATGGCACACAACGACGCTGGCGTTGTGCTTATTCTTTCCGTACACGAGTGGCTGAGCGATGCGACGACTGGATTCAAACACAAGCGAGAGACACGTTGGCGCTTGCTTACACTGGAGGTGGCTGTACATTGGCGGTGCATCTGCCAGCGGGTCGGCGCTCGCTCTGCCCTGTGCATAGGGTGCGGTCGCCAGCGAGATTTTGAGCGTGCCTTCGCCATGAGGCGCCAGCGACGCCCACGGTTTCTACGATCGATCCTCTACCAGCGGTGGTAGACTACCACCGCTTCTGCTCCGTGGCAGCATCTTTTTGTGAGTCTTTCGAACTCCCGTGCGCACCGAACCTTTCCGGCGGGAAGCGACTGTTCGCCCCTGGCGAGCGCCATGCATCTCGAGCTAGAACGCCAGGACTCGCGACTTTTGCTTCCTTCCATCACAAGTATCAAACCGTGCCATGTCAGCTTGCGATCGGCACGGCTTGATGAACGCAGCTAGGTGGGAATCACCAACACAGAGCATCGAGTCCCTCAGACTGAGCGACGTCAACTCGGCAATAAGAATTGTGGTTATCACGCGAATATGGACAGCGACTCTAATTCAGTGGGGACGGAGCGAACCCACAGTATTCCCACAGGTCACATACTGTACCGTTCAGGATAAGACAACTTGCTGGCTGCAGTGTGCCCCCAGGTTGGGCTCTTGGTTCTCTTTGCTCATCCGAGGTGATGTGACGACCGGCGAGAAAAGGCAACTCTCCCCTCTCGCGGAAGCTTGAAGTTTGTCGATTTGTGGGTCCAGCTTCCGGACTTTGCGTCTGAGGCGACCACCTCCCACGCAGTCGTACACGCAACCCTGTTTTCGGATTGCTGCAACGTTCTCTTGGCATCCGAGAAGAGAGTCGCGATGCCCCGTCGAAGGATGGCACGCTGACGCAAGACAGTGCCGGTTGAATCACGGATCCGTGGGTCGCATAGGAGCTGTGACTCACGGCCCAGAGACCTGCCCTCCCCCGTTGTTCCACGGTGGAGCTCACGCGATGTGGCGGCCGCGCGGTGGATTCACTCGCTGCCCAACGGCACGGCACGTGTCGCATTCCCTCGCGTAGTCCCAGTGGTCGTAAGCCTTCAAAGTTTCCTCGCTCGACCTTTTACGGGTCTGTATCTGGTTCCAACCTCTCCCAAGACGATCTGTTTGATGAGGCAACGGAGCTCTGCTCTTCCCCCCCAACGTAGGTCGCTTGGCCGCCTGGAGAGCTGGCATGCGCCGTGCTGCAAAGCACCTCCTCTCCGCTTTGTCGCTTTGTTGGCTGGCAGCTTGGAGACGCGCACTCTTTGGAAGAGTGATGGTTCGACGTCAAGCCGTGTGATGTGGTCAGTCATGTCGTGGCATCGTCGGGTTACACCAGTGCAACGCGGTGCTGTCTGTCTGTCTGGCTCTGTCACGCGCCTCCGGGGGCGCCCGCGAAAAAGCGTTGAGCTCGGAACTGGATGCCCACGGCGAGTATTGCTGATGGAGATGCAAGCGTCGGCGGTGGGAAAGACCGGCTAGTTGGGTGTACACGGTGGGAGACAAGCGGAAGGAAGGAAGTGGCAACGTCGTGTATGTGGTTAAATAGATCACTAGGGTGTCTCTGTCTGTCTGTCTGTCTGTCTTTAGTTACGCCACGTGTGGTGGTCGTAATCCCCCCGCGGCTGCTGCTCGGCGTTGGGGCTGTAGCGCTCGGCCTGCTGCTGTTTGGGCTGGTTGAGAAGCGAGGCGAGCGATGGCAGCGGGCGCTGCGTGTAGTAGCTCGTGGGGGATGTGTAGGTCGGCATAGCGGTGTATCGCTGGTCGTACGAGTGGTCTCTCGTCGTAGAAGAAGGGTGGGCGTGAGCCTCGTACCGCTGAGGCGGTTCCTCCGCATCCAACGTCACGGCCGAGGCCATGACGCTGCCTTGCGAAGCGTAGTAGTAGCCCACGTGGGGCTGCTGGTGGTGGTGGTCGAAGTAGTCCTTGCGAGCCGGCAGCTCGGGCGTTGGCTCGGCGCGTAGCGGAGCGGCCGCAGCCGGCGTCGCGTTGGCCTCGGCGTTCAAAGCCGCCGTGAGCTCGTCCTCGGACGGCGCCTGGCCGGTGCGGATGTACGCCTCAAGCTTGATCTGCAGCTTGCGCAGCTGGCCGGCGTACTGGCGGCGCTGTTCGCCGTCAAAGTAGTGCACCTGTTGCTCCATGGACGCGATGCTCTTCTCGAGCCCGATGATCTGACGGTAGGGCCACGACACGATGCCGTTCTTGCGGCAGATCTTCTTGAGCAGCGTCGTGCACACGCCAAAGTGGTTGGCCGCGTCCTTGAGCGGCTTGCTAAAGTGGGTCTGCAGCATCGGGAAGGAAATGTTGCGCGAGGCGTTCGCAACCGACGAGCGGTCGTTGCTGCTGTCCTCCTGGTCTTGCTCCGTGCGCGGCGACGGCATGCCGTCAAACAGATCGCTGTCGCGGCCCGAGCCGCGCGACGACGCACCCGCCCACGAGTCACGCCCGGTGAAGTCGGAATCTTCGTCGCGGACGACCGCGCGGATCGACGTCGACGTGATCTGAACGCTTCCGTACGACGGCGACGCGCCGCTGCCTCGGCCGCTCATGCTCATGTCGCTGTCGCCGCGGCGGCGCTTGCGCTGTGAGGGCGACAGCACGGCGTCGTACCCTTCAAACGATGCACGCGCCAGCGGCTCTGGCTGTTGGTGGCGACCATCCTCGTGGATCGGGAACGCGTACGCCGGGCGCTTGAGCGCGAGTGACGGCGAGCGCGTCCAGGACGACTGCTCGAGCAGGCGCGCGTCCAGCTTGAGGTTGGCGTCGATTCGCTGGTCGTGGGTGGTCTCTCTCTCGGCCTTGCGAGCGGCCTCCGTGTTGCGGTCGTGGTATGCAGAGCTCATGTGGATCGATGGGAGACGGTGCACAGCCATTGACAGAGCGAGCGTCGTGGAGGAGGTCAGTAGTTGGATCGGTGGTTGCTCCCGGGACGGCAAATACGAGACTGCGCAGGTGGGACCGGGCCGAGTCTTCCCCGTCGGTCACTTGACGTCCTCGCGCGGTCGCTTGGACGTAGGTACAGTACACAGGCTCCGAGGGCAGAGGCGGTGCGAGGAGCGTTGCGTCGCCACTCTCTCCAGTCCACTCGCTCCCGGCGATTGACAGCGACTGACCGACTGATCGCGCCACTCGGACTCGGGACTCGTCTCTATTCAGTTTGGCTAGGAGGGGGGGCTGGCATCCCACCCGGCGGAAGGAGCGGAGAGAAGAAGGGGGCGGGTCTCTCTCGTTCCGTTTGTGCCCATTGGGTGACGGCTGGGGGGACGGGCAGCGACGGGCCCTCTCCTGATACTGTACGTCGCGCCGTAGAGTATTACGAAGGCGCGCGCCCCCGCGACGTCGTCGTGAGTTGTTCCTTCGAAAAAACTCGGCCGAGACTCGAGAGAGCGAGACCGTGAGATAGCAAAAGCAAAGCAGCAGATTGTGTGTGTGGCGGGTTAGAAACTGGACGTGCCGATGGTCCCCCCCCCCGAGGTCTGCCGAATCGCGGACGGTGGGACTTCTCGAAATCCAGCCGCGCCGAGCTCAAGCACTTCCACACTCCGACTCCTTTCATCCCAGTGGGACCCCACCGAAGCGACCAACGAGCGTGCGACGCGCTCACGTGTCACTCCGAATGACTCACTCGAAGTGCTGCGCCGGGCAGAGTCCACATGAGCAAGCGAGGTCGACTACAGGACAGGACGCCTGTAGTATCCAGTGCCAACCTTCCCTGCACAGTACGGGGGAGAAGACCAAGCGCACCAGTCGAGCCCCTTGATCCCTTGACATCCTGTTGCTCGCGTTCAAGATGACCACCGCAGGATAATGCATCCATGAACCTATATTGACCGACACAGATTGTCATCGGCTCTCTAGCAGAGGGACCGAGGCAGTCACGGTGGCCCTTGGACCGTTGACATAGCATGTCAGGATGGCGAACGACTAGGCGCTTTCCTATGCCACGCTGCGCGTTTGGTGACTGTGCCCCGTGGGCATAGAGGCTGTGGGTCCACATGGTTCTGCAGCAGTTGCCGTGGCTCCAGGCGTCCCGTCCAGAGAGGGACATGAGGAACTGGAAGACGCCTTTTGAATCCTGCCAGACCGGACCGGACAACGGTTGCTCCGGCTGTTCGGAGCATGGCCGTTCGTCGTATCGTGAGGCCAGCCACTGCAGATCGGTCACCAGGACGGCGCCATGTGGTGTCGCGAGCGCGCAGACATCACGAGCAATCGCGCTGTAATAAGTTATCGGTCTTGAGGTGCCACAAAGCCGTCTCACGAGGATACTCTTTCCAAGATAATATCACAGAGCACGCAGATGCCAGAGAGATGGATCTGTTGGAGTGGACGCCACGGTGTCTCACGCGAGCGAAAAACCGCAATGGTACTGTCCCCACAGATGAGATGATCAAGATGCTGCGAGCACTGGCGTTTACTTGTCCAATGTGCAAGTTTCAGATAGGGGTATGATGTATCTATCTACCATTCCACGGTCGGTGAGCCTGCACGAGACCACTCAAGAGGTGTCAGCTGCCCGACAGATTTGCCATGCGCTTCGTGGGCGACAAATCACATCACGGCATCCAAAACCGGTCTGTTTGTCTTCAGGCTTTCCATACCGCGGCATCAGCGTTGCCCTTATACCGACACGCCCAACTTCTATCCAATCTTGTGCACAAATCCACCACGATAGGAATGGATGAGTGCTGAGCGATGCCGAAAAGCAGAGATCTCAAATGTAGCCATGTTGTCAAGAACTGACTCTCCCTCAAGAGTTCAGTTCGCCCAGTTGCCGCACACTGGTGGCAGAGATGGGGCTTCCTCCTTCCTCCTCTGTGCTTGTCGGTGTGGTTGTTCCAAAGACCCCCATTAAAACGTCTAGGCGCTGGGCGTGGGATTGGCCCGATGCTAGTGAGTCCTTATCTGGACCGCTGCGCTACAGTAGCGCAGCACGGGTCCTCGCTTCGATGGTGCTCGATGTGGAGTCCTCTCAAACTCGGGACGGCGTGTGGCCTGGTATTTTGGTTTAGAGGTCGTGTTCACCACAGCCAGCCGGAAAAGCAGGTCACCGCCGCGTGTCAACAAGCGCGTTGACGTTGACTTTGAAGGCGACCGTTTTTGCTGACGGCGTGGGCCTCGTTCGTCGACGGTCACTCGCAAACGTACGGACACTTGACGGCGCGTTCTCCGCGAGCATCTGTGTGGCCTGCGCCTGTTCCGTATTTCAGTGAGCAAACAGCCTCGGCTCCTATTCGCGCTGACCACATGCGCACAAAGCCGCGGAGCAGGGGTGCAGTGCGAGGAGCGACGTTCTTGTGAGATTTGCACGAGCGGACAACGCCACGTGCAACGACTCTGGTCGTCAAGCGCAAGCGCGGAGATGTCGCAGGCAGAGCCACTGTGGAGATCCGCTGCAGCCTGCAGGGGTACGAGGTTGACAGCATTAAGGGATGATTGTGGCAGCACAGCGGATCCATCATACAGAACAGTGTGGATCGTTCATGGCAACCACAGGAGGAGACACAGAGTGTGCGATACGCTCCCAGTTGGCCGTGAGCACTGAATGTTTGGGTTCCGAAGAAAGTTATGGTTTGCGCTCTGAGATCAAGGCAGCGGCGCTGACACGGCTGGTACTCAGCACGGCCCTTCAAGGATCGCTGGAAGAGGCGGTTAGATTGGGCTCACCCTTGGTCTTTGTTCTACGGTGCAAGTGTTCGTGTAATGTTAGCAGTTTCGCAACCCACAAAGCCGACCGACATCACGCATCCCAAGAGACAAACTGCCACCGCGTGCATTAGCTTACAGCGCAGAGCCGTGGGTTCGTTAAGGCCAGAGAGATGCACCGCCGCCATTTCCAAAGAGAGAGACGGACATGAGCTCGTCGTCTCGCCTCAGGCGATCAAGTAGGAGCTGGCATTGGTCTTGCAGCGCCGCGTCCATCGTTGAAGACGACGCGGCGGCCAGCGCGTCAAACCACACGAAAAGACGGTGGTCCTCCGTGGAGAGCCCCATGTAGAGTGCGCTAGCCGTGCGGTGCATGACAACCCGGGCGGCGATTCGGTCGTGAAGAGACGGGATCCGCTTGCCCAGCACCTGGCCGTCAGTCTTCGCGTGGCGTGACCGTTGCGGATGCATGCGGTGCTGGAGCTGCGCGTAGTGATCCACCAGCTGCGCAAGTGCCTCGTCGTCCTCATCGAATGGGAACTCGAGCAGCGGCGAAGCGCATTCTCCCGTGAGCTCGTTCTTGTATACGAAATGGTGGAGTAGAGGAAGATCACGATGCGGTCTCCAGTGGGTGTGGTTCGAGACTGACTCCATGATGCGGTCGATTGCTCGTAACTGTCGGAGGCGTTGTTGGATGAACACTCGTTTGGCCTGGAAATGATGGAACTGTTCCGGTGATTGCTGGGTGCTCAGCATCACCAGCGCGATCTCCGTTGTAAGAAAAACAATGTATGCCTGTAGGAAGCCGCTGGGAGGGGGCACGTAGAACGTCTTCGTGTGAGACGATCATTCTCTGCGAACGGAAGCGACCTTGCCAAAGTGTGCTTACCTGGCGTTGAATGTTGGGAGACAAACGGGCGTCCAGGTCTCTGACCGAGCAAACGACGGGGTCTCGAAGACGAAGTTTGTGAGCAGCAACAAGTCTATGGAAACAGGCACACGCTCGCCCCGTGGTGTCAGACAACCAGGCTGGTAGTTCCACGACACACCAAAATGAAGATCGCACCGTCAACGAGGATACTGAATTGCTTCCTCACGGGCTGTGCGATCGCAACCACCTTGCCCGCCGCGAGCAGAACGCCGCAGATCATGCCTTTGGCTTCCGCGGTCTGTGTCGGCTCGTACTCGATCGTTTGGGTGATCTCGATGCGATCTTCCGGGTGGAGCCGCACGAACGGCACGCCAAAGTCCTTGAATCGATACGACGGTTCGCGTCGCCATTGGGTCGAGAGCCCATGCACCACGCGCTCTGTGCCGATGAGGAGCTCTCGCAAGTCGTATCCTGGCTGCTTGCGCAGCACGTCAAGCCCCCGATCGCTCAGCACAAACACGATCTGCGCGTGGATGAGCTGGAGCAGCCGCGCGAGGCAGTCGCGGCCCAGCGACGGGAGGACGGCTCCGACGCGGCGCGGCGTCTCGGCGGCACTCGCGTGCTGGGCAGTAGTCGCGGCGCGCACGATCACAGCGTAGGAAAGAATGTTCTCGATCGTGTGGAAATAGCACCGACAGCCGTCGGTCTCGATCTCCTGTAGCTCGTCGTTCTGCATGAAGCTCACGAACGAGAGTAGCCCTTGGAGCGAACTCACGAAGGAGTGCGAACCGCCGCTGGCCGTGGCCCTTTCGCGCGTAGCGACTGAGCTCTCGGCATCGGCAGCCAGCGAGTGGTCGTCCTCGATGGACTGGAAGTTGGCCGCCGACGCGGGCTTCGCAAAGTGGAAGATCGGCTTGCCCGACGAGCTGCACACCACGACTTCCACGTCCATCATTTGGGCGACGGGGACTCGAAGCTGGATTCGTTTGATGTGGACGACATGAAAACAAATTGTGGGGGAAATGTGAAATTGTGAAATGTGAGGAAATGAATCATAAAATGGACAATAGTGTATTTTGCAGTTTTCCCACAGGAGGACGGCATGAAACTTGCACGGCACTGGTGGCACGGCACGACACGGATCGGACATCTAGCTACAACGATGGACAGAGAGGACGTGGATGGCTGGAGGGCGAGGCTCCCATACAATCTGGGGCTCGGGGTCCCTTAGCACTGGAAGGTGTGGGTCGGCGTGGCCTTGGCGGCGTGGGCCGCCAGCAGCGACGCGATCGACGGCAGACGCGAGATGGTCGGCGTCTGGCACGCGCCCGACTCGAGCGCGCGCGGCGAGGGAGCGAACGCGGGGCGCATCGCCGGGCTGGCTTGCTGGATCTCGAGCACCGGGCGGCTCGCGGGCGTGCTGACTGGGCTGGTGGACTGCGAGTCTGAGGCCTTGGGGGTGACGAGTTCGCTCATGGGCGAGCACGGTACCGACATGACGAGCTCGTGGAACATGCTCTTGCCGGGTCCTTCGGGGCCGCGCAGGATCGCCTCGAGCTTCTCCTTCTGCTTGTCGAGGTGCTCGACGTACGATCGGCGCTGGGCCTCGGACTCGCACGAGCGGAGCGCCTTCTCGATCGACCAAATGCTCTTGCGGAGACCGCGGATCTGGCGGTGCGGCCAGCGCGGCACGCCGTTCTTGCGGCAAATCTTCTTCATGAGCGTCATGCAAATGCCAAACATGGCCGCGACCTCGGCGAGCGGGCGGTCAAAGTGCGGGCGCAGCAGGTCGAGCGTGATCGACTTGGTCGCGTTCGGGATGACGCGGATGCGCTTCTTCGAGATGGACGGGCTGCACGACGCGAGCGGCGAGCGCGCGAACGCCGGCGAGAGCGCGACGCCCGAGGGCGACAGCATCATCGGGCGGTGGCCGGGCGGGACCATCATCATCACGGGCGTCGAGTGCGCGTAGTGGTGGTGGTGCTGCATGGCCGCCGAGAACTCGGCGTTGCGCGGCGTCGTGGACGAGCCCGCGAGCGTGATGGGCGGCAGCGCCATGCGCTCGCGCGCCGCGGCACCGGCGTGGCTCCACTGCGGCTGCGACGAATACATCTGCATCTGCATCTTTTCGGATTAAGAGGGCGAGGAGTGAGACGGTGGCGTCGAATTCGCGAATGGGACAACTCGCGGAGCTGATCGTTCCATCGAGTCACGGCTCGGGTGACGTGAGAGGGATTCTACGCTGACAAAGGACGGTTCGGACAGTTGATCTTTATCACGCCTTTGCCCATGCTGTGCGATGCGAGCCAGCGGGGAATTGCCCACGCGGCGTGTCTCTGCCTGCGCGGCCGTGTCGTGGCCATGAGTTGTTTTGATCGATCCTTCCAGCTGGCAGCGCACTGGGGTGGATATCCCAGCGGGGACGGCGAGGTATTCGACGGTATCCAACGATACTGTCTTCTTAAACATTTTCAGCAGGTCATCATTTTTCCAGAACCAATAGAGTAGCTTGAAGTCTTATTATCCAATCGGTTTTAAAAGGTATTATTCACCGTATATCGCGTAAGTTTGGGATGAGGTGGAGGGAGCCAGCCGGTGATTCTGGAGCCGGGCTGGGTCGCTCGGTGCGGGAATGCCAGCTGGCGCGACGACTTGGTGTTTGTATGCGAGAAGCGAAGCCATCTGCCGCCCCTGCACCCTTGTAAAGTCACTTTCTGGGGTCTCCCACTCTTGGTGACCTTCCGGTTTGCTGAAATTCAGCGGCCGTACCCATTCGTGGCGTCCACAGACGGCCCCCACGTGTGGATTCCATCGTGGGGGAGGCCGACTCTCTACCGTTGGGGAACAATCCGTGCCTGACGGTTGAACCAGCTGGACGCCTCCTGGTAGGATCGAGCAGCATCAGTCGCCTACGCAACATGGAGCCTGTTGTATGGAAGTCAATGAGCCAGTTTGCCGTCGAGGGGCCATTCCTTGATCTGCGTGTGATCGTCCGAGTGCGTGGGAATGATCGGGATGTGGCGTGGCGGTCCGAGAGGCCACATGAAGCCCGGAAACTTGAACTCGGCTTTTCGCGGGGCGCCCAATCTTCTCGGAAGAGGCCCCCACCATTTTTATTCTGGTTCTTTCCGTGGGGCACCGGTGACCACTTCCGTGAAGGGAGTCCACGGCCAAACCCAGCAGTATCCACCAGGCTCTCCCGTCGCCACGAGCGCTCTTGGTCTGATCAGAAGTGGATCTTGTCCGAGCAGTCGCCCGGCCCCGCCTTCCTTGTTCGATGTTGACCCGTCCGCAAAGCTCAAGCGGAAAGCTTGACGCGGCGCCTTTCAAGGAGAGCGCGCGGAACGGCGCTCGTTGGGAGATGGCGCCTTGTCCCAGACGTTCATGGCGCCTGTCGACCACAACGCGCCGCCGCCGCTCGCTACGTGGGAGGAGGAAGCCGGCTCGCTTGATGTGCACGCCAAGCAAAGTAGGAGACATCGCCAGCGGTGTGCTTTTTCATTCTTGCTTTTTTTACAAATTGGAGACCAATCCCACTAGGAAAGAGAGACACATGGGATCGTCATGCGTAGATCGAGGGTAACTCCACCGGCCACAACTCGAGACTGCCACACGCTTTGCGTTTGCGCGCCACTCGAAGCCCGTGGCATCTGGTCACAAACCTCATAACGATGCGCGAGACAAAGGAGCGGTCAACCTCTCGAAGTGGCTGGCGAAAGCGCATGTGTAATATGACCGATTCGATGCGCATGAAAGCCACTAGTTGGTCCATGTGGCATCGATCGGCTCGCTGTTGTATGCAGTGGGGGCCCGCCGTGGAAACGCAGTGAAGTACTCTTACTGTGTGTGCAACACCCACCAATCGAAACGACAGAGGAAATGCTCGTGTGCGACGTTAGGAAACACTGTGGTGGGGAGGGAGACACTTGGTGGTCACTTTGGTCTGTCCTCCTCGTGCTACAATGTGCGCGGAGGCAACGGGCCGTCCACAAGGCTGATTGGAGAGCATTGGGGTGATCGACAGCTCTTCACAAGACTCCATCCATGCTGAGTGTTTGGCTCATACGTACGTGAGTCGTTGCTCCGGTCCGCGCTCTTGATGCTACTCTACAGTAGAGTAAGGTACGACGGAGTTGTCGAGTTGTAGGGGAAAAGACACTGCTTTGAGCTCCTCGAGGGGTGCTCAGGTTCATCAACAGCAATCACTGCCACTCCCAGGGGAGTGATTCGAACACTCTAGTATGAATCGTTTGACGCACTCCAATAGATCTCACTGAAAAAGCAAAAACTGTTGCAGCCATGAGCATGAGAAAAGATGCCTTTGCGTGCAGCACTTACACGATTGGTGCATTGGCTTCTCACTCTCGTAAGCGTTGTGTTAGGCTTGGGCATGCAGATCAATATCGTCCAGACCAGTTGCGTTTTGTGTGTAGATGGTGCCGATGACAGCGGAGCGATCAAGACCGGACACAACGTCGCCTGTCGGTGGAGAGTCTTTCCGCCCAAGAGCGAGTAGTTGCTTGAACCAGTTGAGTTCGACCGCGCGGGCAGACCGCAGACCGCACTGGGCTATCACCTTTCCGTTACGTGCTTCGCCGCGCTCGGGATGAAAGAGGCGGCCGTCGAGCTACTGCAACTTGCGGAGCACAGACTGCAACTTGCACGAACTTCAAGTTGAACACACGTCACAGCAAGCTGATACCGCTAACGAGGTTTGTAACCTACTTCGAAGTACAAGGTCATTCTCTGTGACAGCGTGGACCCAGCTGCAACCAGTTCGATTGAACTTGAAGTTCCACTCCTTCGCCAGGGTTCAAGTTGCTGGACGTTGGGAACCAACCACATCGCGTGCCTCTTCGTGGGCGTTCGAAAAACCTCTGCAAGTGTCAACTTGAAGCCACACTTCCACTTCACGAACCGAACAAACTCTTCTCGCCTCTTCAACCATTTTGGTGGGCTGTACTGTGTTATTTTATGGAGCTCTAGACAACACAGGATGGGGGCTTTGATCCCACACAACGGCGCAGTCCAATGCGCCGCCCGCTTGTGTGGGGTTGTGGCGCGTGCCATCGTCGACCGTCGACGGCGCGGCGACACGCGAGGCGGCGTGCGATGGACGTGTGGCCACGTGGGTTTTACAAATATATGTTCTTCAACAGGTCTCTATTACATTTGCATGTATCTAGTGGTTGTATCCTAGTGTTTTTGATATGCAGGTATATCAATTATGATGGGTTGAAGTTTGCACGGATGACGCACGTCACAAGCAGATGGCACGGTTTTGCTCGCTTTTTCCATCACGGCTCCCCCCGTTAGATTCCAGGAAGAGGGTGCTTCTGTCGCAGAGGACGACACACACAGAGCCGACGCCACGCACCGCAATTCCCACTTTTGCCATCTCCCAAACATCAGCAATCTAGTGCCGTGAATCTCTCCCCCCCATGAACACCGGTCCGGCGCCAGCGCACCTCCCCGCCGTTGCCACCGTCGGCGAGACAGAGCTGTCCGGCCTCCAGCGCGCGGGGGCGTTCCTTTCCCAGCATCAGCACTCACACAGCCCGCCGATGGCCATCCCGCCGCCACGGAATCGCACTCCTGTGACCCACGCCATGTACGAGTTGCCTGGGGAAAACGTGCAGCCTCAAATGGCGAGCGGCCAGCAGGACTCGACTGCAAGCTCGTCATTCCTTGCCGCGATCCGTCGTGGACTCCATGATAACTCACCGAGCTGGAACAACAATGGATGGTTCATCGGCGACGAAAGTGACGAAGACGACGACGATGACGACTTTTACACGTCCATGATGTACCCGTATGCAGGCGGCGCGGACCTGTCGGCTTACCCTGGCGGTTGTGCGCCGGCGGGCTCGTTTGCGCGCTTTGCGGACGCCCGTGGGCCGGCCCCTGAGCTCGTGGATTTCGATCTCACGACCGCTGCGAGTGGAACGATCCGTCGCGAAGGAAGCTTGATTTTCGCGATGGAAGTGTGAGCGAACAATGTTTCCCAGTCCAGTGTCTAGAGAGTCTCCAGGACTTTGGTCTCCTGTGTTTGTGGACTCAAAAATGACGCCAAGGTGCGCCAGTATTTAAGGAGAATATAGACTCCGTTGTAGATTCCTACTCGCTGCTGTGTGATTCGTGAGTCACACGAATCGTGGCCCTCATTCCGTGCGGGGTTAATGACCATGCTCCCTGATGAACATGGAGATTCCTTTGCTTGGAGCGTGGAAACCCAGTCCCATTCCGGTGCCTTGCGATGGGTCAACCCACAAACCCGCAAATCCCGTCTTGGGCGGGTGGGACTCTGACCGAAACGGGCTGGGCTCGCAGGTTCAACCCACTGGTTCCAGCCCAACAAAACGTAACCACCAGGTTACGTTTTGCCACCAGTTCTCTACCGGTTTTGCCGCGAATTTCATCACACCTCGTTGCCCCCATTCGAAGGCGGCAACATGGAGAAAACACCACGAGAGAATGGCAGCCGCTGTGGATCGTTCGAAAAAACGAAAGATTTCCATATTCGAACCGGCGCCAGTGTGCGGCGAGCGCCAAAGATCCGCGCGACCCTTCCCACCGGTCATTTTGACCCGCAGTCAAAAGATCCGCGCGGCGCCCAGACAATCGCAGCCAAACCCCAGCGGATTGGTTCTAGGGCAACCTCGCGGGGAAACGCGCGCGCACACACACCCGTCGACACGCGACCGAGGGATCGCGAGTGTCGTGGTTGCGACCCAAACGCACGCGCAGAGTCCAGTGGCGAGGCGGACGAGACTGCGCCGAATTAGCGCGCGAAAAACGAGGCAGAAAAACTGGATCGGCAACCAGCCAGGGCTGAAGGAACGACCGCGCGCATGAAGTTCTGGCGCGTGCTGATCGGTGCGTCTATGCGGAGATGTGAGCTCGCGGTGAGTGTGGGATGGCGTTGACGGCGTTGGTGTGGACGGGAATGCGTAGGTGTGCTTGTGGTGGCACTGCCAGGCCTCCATTGCGGCGGCGTGAACGCCGACGTCGGCGAAACGAGCGCCGAGATGGCTGCAGCAGCTGCCCATCCGAATGACGCAGAGCAGCAAGTGCAGCAGCGCGCGGAGCGCCCGATGACACGCAGACTGTTGCAGAACACCGTGTCGATGCCCTCGCCGCACGATCCGTTCATGTTTGGTGAGTCCGAACCTTGCTCTTTGTATGGAGGCACACAGATGATCAGCTGAACACGCGGGTACTCGTTGACAGACAATCGCATGGTTGGCGAAGTTGTTGTGGAAAGTCATCCCGTATATGGATCGGCCTCACTCTCCATTCGATCCGGAAAGACATACCGTACGGTATCCACCGTCGGCGCTGGTGGTGCTGGTGTTGGTGCAACCATCGTGCCCACGACTAGTGATGCCAGGTGCGCACGTCTTATCGCTCGGTAAACGAAAATCCCCCTAGTCTTGGCTAAGTGTTGTGGACTTGAATTACACGTGCAGAAAGTATGTCACAGCCGGCGACGTTGTTCTTTTCAACAAACAAGACGCCCGCACAGTAACCAAAGTGACGGCTGTAGAAATCTGGATTGATCAAGGTCTCCAGCATCCATTAACACAAGGCGCAAGTGTCGAAGTTCGTAAGAGTCTGTTTATGATGACAGAAGATACGTCATTTCAAGGGTCCGTGAACTCAAGAGGATTGAAGCTTCATTCTCGAGATGACACAAAGGATGTCGCAAGTCCGCATCGGAGCGTTCAGATCCGCCACTTCGCAGATTATAGCAATATTCGGCTTCGACAATTGCCTGGCAATGTATCAGTCGAATTCGGGAGCGACGTCGTTAAAACCTCGCAAGATCTCCAATCATACCTCTCCCCAAGTCAGTTCATTCGGTTGGCCGGTGGTTCGTACGTCGTTGATCCAAACCGCCCTGTCTCAAGCGCAGGTTTCTTCTTGGATCGCCTGTTCGCCGGGCCCTCCTACGATGACCTCCCAATATTTGTCGACGGCATCGCCACCGGCATTCTTCTTGAGGTAAAAGGTGCAAGTGGTGCAGTTGCTGTCGCTAGTCTTGACGTCGTGGCGGCCGGTGACGACTCGATCAACACGACGGAAATACACATAGCGACTGCTATGAACGGGGAGTTGGTAAATCGAGTTCGCATCGACCATTCCGGCATTCATCTTCGAGCCAACACGACGAAGATCTCGTCAGAAGTTGACGAAATAACTATTGACGCTGCCAAATCACTTCGTCTCATGAGTGGAAACCACAACAACAAGGAAGGTTCCAGCGTTTCCGTCAGCTCTGGTTCGTCGAACTATCAAAAGGCAGGCGATATCAATATCTCGACTGGCGGTAGCAACTCTTCGTCATCAGGTACCTTCCGAGTCACTACAGCGTCTGCAATATCCCCAACAGCTGCCTCCGGAGATTTGGTGTTCAGGTCTGGAGATGCAGCCCATGGTTCATCAGGCTCATTTATAGTTGAGACAGGCAAATCCGCCGAAGAAATCTCGGGTGGGGTGCACATCAGAAGTGGCTCATCCAACGACTCAAGCAGCGGGAACGTTGAGGTGGCGACATCTTCAGCAACTGGTGGGACAGGTGGAACTATTGCGTTAGCTGCGGGATCCGGTGACTCTGGAAACGGGGGAGATGTCACGATAACGTCCGGAAACACATCAGACTCAACAATGGCTGGTGGTAGCATATCCGTGTTCACTGGACGGGGAAGCGCGACAGGTGGTCACATAAGCATCGTTGCTGGTATCGGTGATAGCGAGCGGGGCGGGAACATTCGAATCGGAAGTGGCGGTAGCTCTCTTGGTGAAAGCGGCTTCGTATCGATCGCAACATCTCGTGCTGGTTCTACAGGGGCTAGTGGCCCAGTCAACATCTCAACTGGCGGCACTTCGTCCAACTCTTCGGGGGCTATCTCCATAAGCACGTCTGATGCGAGTGGGGGTAGCAGTGGATCGATTGCGCTCCGTGTTGGTTCCGGGAGCACTCCAGATGCCGGTGATATAATCCTTGACAGCGGCAACAGTACTCATCCACAAGGGACCGGAGGCTATCTCATTTTCAATGCGGGGCACGGAAGAACGTCGGGTGGGGATGTGCAGGTTACCGCAGGTTCGGCGCCAAGTGGCAGCGGTGGAGGTGTTAGCGTTGTGACGGGCACTGGCGTCAACTCCGCGAGCGGCAGTCTCGAGTTGGCGACGTCGCCTTCCGGAGTGGATCAAATGAGTGGCTCAATCTCGTTATCCACTGGAGCCTCTGATGCTGACTCTGGAAGCTTTCTTGTTTCCACTTCTGAATCCAAAGTCGGGAAGTCTGGGTTGGTGAAGATTGCCGCAGGTGTCAGCAAGGTGGAAGAAAGTGGATCAATCTTTATTGACGCTGGAGAAAGTGTGCATCCGTCTGGTGGAGGTGGAGTCGTTCGTCTCAACGGTGGTGTTGGACCATTCGCAGGCGGTGATGTCACGGTGAACGGTGGCGTCGGGTCAACAGGTCATGGTGGTAACGTATTTGTTTCGAGCGGGAGCGGGGCCAATGCAGCAAGTGGTGAAGTCCAAGTCCTTACCGCCGAATCTGGTCAAGCGAAGCCGAGCGGTCCGATTCAAATCTCCACTGGCCAGTCCACTGGGAGCAACTCGGGTGCAATCAGTCTTCTCAGCGGTGCGGCACCCAATGGCAATGCTGGATCAATTACACTTTCAGTCGGACAGGGATTTGAGGAACAAGGTGGTCACGTGGAGGTCGTTGCTGGTGATAATGTCCGCCCAGACAGTGAAGGCGGTCGTATCTCTGTGAAAGGAGGAGATGGGTCAGCGGTCGGCGGGGCGATTTCCATAGCAGCCGGCGAAGGAACCGCAACGCGCGGAGGTGATCTTTTGGTTACCAGCGGTATAGGCGGGTCGGCTTCAAGCGGTAATGTCAGTATGTTTTCTGCGGACTCGTCTGAAAGTGGGCATATTCACGTTGTCACGGGAGCTGCTGGGAGTGGAGAGTCGGGGTCAATCTTAATCGGGACGATGGCGGCTTCGGGCGGAGAAAGTGGTTCCCTTGTGTTCAGCGTCGGTACAAGCGATGCTGATGTTGGCGGAGGAATCGACGTGGCAAGTGGAAGCTCTGTTTCTCCTGACGGACACGGTGGCAAAGTCACAATAAACGGTGGGGAGAGCTCATCTGGTGGTGATGTTCAAATCGTTGGTGGCAAAGGGTCGTCGATAGGTGGATCCGTTCAAGTTGTCTCCGGTTCAGGTGAGACAGTATCAAGTGGTGACGTTCTCGTTTCAAGTGCCATTGCATCTAGATCACAATCCAGTGGCTCCGTTGAAATTTCTTCTGGATTGAGCTCTGGAAGTGACTCCGGCAGTATTTTGCTCCAGACGGGTGCATCCTCCACTGGAAACGCCGGAAAGATTGATATCAAAGTCGGTTCAAGTGGGTTGGATGAAGGCAGCGCACTTGTGCTCTCTGGAGGTGAGACAGCTGGCGAGTCTAGTGTTGGAGGATTTATCTCGTTGGCGGGCGGTAAAGGTTCGTCGGTTGGTGGAAAGATCACCATCTTAGGTGGAGCAAGCACTGGTACCCGCGGCGGAAGCATCGAAATTATGTCTGGAGTCGGTGATCGCGCTAATAGCGGTAATCTGACATTAGCGACAGCTGACGCTGGTGAGTCGGCTGAAAGTGGATCAGTGAGTCTTCGCTCAGGCTCATCTACACATGGTAACTCCGGGGATGTATTCATCCAGTCTTCCCATGCAAAGTCTGGAAGAGGTGGTGCCATCATGATCACAGTCGGAGAAGGGGATGCTGCTCAAGGGGGTGGTGTAATCGTATCAGCCGGCAATACTTCATTCATCGATGGTGTTGGTGGTTCGAGCAGCATTACGGGGGGCAACGGCAAATCTACCGGTGGTTACATTTTCATCGGAGGCGGTGACGGGGAAACTTCAGTTGGAGGAGCAGTTCTCGTCGTCAGCGGTAACGGGGATCAAGAATCGAGCGGCGATGTCAGTATATCAACCGCAAAGTCAAACACGAGAAGTGGTGCGCTTGTCTTGTCTACGGGCGACTCAAGAAACGGTGCATCTGGACATATAACTCTTGCCACTTCACCCTCGACTTCTGGTGCCGCCGGCTCGATATCTCTTGAAGTTGGTGCTGGAGATACCCCAAATGGTGGCAATATCTCTTTCACCGCGGGGACAAGTGCTGGTTCAGGTGGAATGGTTTCTATTGATGGGGGTACTGGTGCAGAAGCAGGAGGTGATGTACGTATCAATGGTGGATCCGCGGGTGAAACGGCAGGTGGAAGTATAATCCTGGAGACTGGCACTGGATCTAGTGTGTCAAGCGGTGATCTCGAGATCAAGACGGCGAAAGTTGCTCCTGGTCGTCAAAGCGGGGCTCTCATTATTGAATCTGGTGATGCATCCTCAGGAAACACGGGAGATATCGACGTTCACACCGCTGGTTCTACCGAACAGCGAGCGGGAGCGCTGCGCTTGGCGAGTGGTGATAGTGCAGATGAGCAAGGAGGCGGTGTTAACATTCAAAGCGGCTCCAGCTTAGCAAGTGCAGGTATCGGAGGTGATGTATCAATTGGCAGTGGAAACGGTCCAGACGAAGGCGGTAGCATCACCATGCTCGGGGGCAAGAGCTTACGCACAGGGGCTAGTATAAGCATCGTGACTGGAGCTGGATCTATCAGTGGTCACCTCAACTTCTCGACCGCATCTTCACAAACTTCTGGAATCATCAATATCAATACCGGGTCGTCAACAGAAGGAGGTTCAGGCGAAATCGTCCTCTCTTCCTCGAACGCGACAAGTGGAAGAGCTGGATCTATCAAGATGACAGTAGGTTCCGGAGATGATGAGCATGGTGGCGATGTCAACGCAACCGCTGGAACAAGCACCAGTGGTACCGGTGGCGGGATTCACCTCTTTGGAGGAACAGGAGCTATTGATGGAGGAGAAATCTCCATTGTCGGAGGTACATCAAAGAGTGATGAAGGCGGGGCTGTATCCATCAAAAGCGGAAATGGCTTGGTAGCGAAGAGTGGTGATGTGGTCATTGAAAGTGCAGCATCTGGGGAGTCACGGCCGTCCGGCTCGCTGATTTTTTCGAGCGGTGCAACGAGCAATGGCGATTCCGGATCCATGGCACTGACGACTTCGGACGCCACCGGCGGTCGCTCAGGCTCAATTTCCATCAGTATCGGTGCGAGTGAGGATGGACGAGGCGGGACAATTGATCTCGCTGGAGGGCGAAGCAAGGATCCGGCGGGCGTCGGCGGTGAAGTGACCATGACAGGTGGAAGGGGCAAAACTAAAGGAGGTGA
>JAADVT010000220.1:0-38340 GCA_023335895.1 Pythium rishiriense
TAACGGTGGCGAGCCGCTGTCGGACTACCAGGAGCAGAAGATCGAGGATGAGGTCCGCGAGGACTTCATTGAGGACAAGGAGGAGAAGCGCTACTTCCGTGGCGAGCCTGAGGATGAATACCAGACAGGCGGCAATGACATCCAGAGTATCATTGAAGACCTCGGTGGCTACGACGATGACAACAACCATGCTGGTGCCGACAAGAACTACATGACGAAGGAGGAGTTCCGCCAGAAGCTTGTGAACCACTTCGTGCAGGAGAACAAGTACCTGGACGATGTGATCGCGAAGGCAAACGCCGAGTACGAGGCCCTCACAGCCAAGATCAAGAATCTGGATGACTGCATCGAGCAGGCGGCTAACAAGGTAAGACCTGCTTTACGCGTGTGGCTGCTTCATGAATCTCTGTGCCTAATGATTATATTGTGCATGTACAGTTCGGCTGGTACGGTGTGTACGAGCAGGCCCCTCACTTTGACAAGGCTGTCGACTGGGTGGCGAATGTGTGCACGAAGGGCGGGTACTAAGCTCGTAAGCCTCGTACGCGTGTCGCCTCCATGTCACGTCAAGTCCGCATCGCAAGGACAACAAGCGAATGCGCAACGTAAGCTATCTGGGAGATAGTGCTGTAGTCGTCATGCGCGCATTCTCGTCTGCATATTTCCGCAATGTTCAAATTTGCATATTTCCTTGACTTTGAGGCTTGCGTTGATCTTGTGTCGTGCATCCAGTACGAAGACCATTAGAAATCGAGGCAAAGAACCCGGCCGTTGCTCAACCTCCCTCAACCAGCGCAACCAACCGTGCTCAACGAGCATGCGGCAGAAGACACGGTGCACTCTTCCGCCTGCTCGAGCGTTCTGGATTCAGTGTTTGCGACTACAAGCGTTCACAAATCCACAGACAAGACCGCACTGGAGAGACCGAAGCAAATGGGCATATCGATGAGTTAGGGACGTGGCTAACCATGACGACCCGCTCGTCAGGAATGCGCATTCTTCGAGCGTTGTTCGAGCGTTCTTCTTTATCTATCGAACTCACCTCCCACAGCCCGGTACAGTCGAGCATAAAAATACTTGCACCCGTGGTGCAAGTCTCGCATTCATCGGCGTGAAATGGCCTGCGTCTCCCGTGAGGTGCTAACTGGATCGGGTACTTTGTTGCTCACAGAGGCTGCTCAGCGTGCGTCATGGAACGGAGTGTAGCCCACTCGCAGTCGGCACCTCAGCTACCACCGCCGGGTGCCAACACGGGAGCGATCTGGACGCGCGACCGCACCCTGGCAACCACTGTGTCGACCACGAGCCTTACCTCAACAGGCAGCTCGGTGAACACCGCAAACGAAAGCACAGTGGATCCGGCTCGGCCATTTGCGATCACTGATCTTTTAGAACCAAGATTAACAAGACAACGGCCCCAGCAACAGCAAGCTACCGGACGAGTTGCTCGGAAGCGAGCCAAACCCGGCTTTGGCGGCTCCACAGACGGCCACGACAAGCCCGGACTCGTGCCACTTTCGCCCATCCAGCACGTTTCAGATGTCCACCACAACAACAAAGTCTCCGGACCGCAGTCGTATTTGAAAACGCTGGACCGGCCGGAAAACACTGAGCTCTTCACGTACGCGAGTGCGCTTTGCCACCGAGTTACTGGGCGGTACCTGTCCAAAGACCAGTTGCAGAGCGATCCGGACGCTCAAAAGAACGAGATTGCGCGGATCCAGCGCGACCCAGAGCTGCTCCAGGCGATCGCGACTGTTAAGGTGCGATAGAGCGACTAGGCAAGCGAGAGAGATGAGATGGATACGCTTGACGGCCAGATTGTGTGACTCGCGCTTGTGTCTGTACGTGGTATTTAGACGCTCTCAAATGAGTTCAAAGACGCTGCCCACGCGGCGTTGGGGCACCGCAAAGAGCTCGGCCACACGTTGCTGCACATCGAAGAGAGCTATCTCAAGCTCTTCGAAAAGCTGCTCGAGCTGTCGCTGCGCATGTACTGGAAGTACGAACAGGACCACGCCGCCGAGCGCCGCGCCGACAAGAAAGCGATCGCGTACTGGCAGGAGATGCACAATTGGAAGGCCGGCGAGGCGACGAAGCTCCAAAAGCTGCTCGACGGTAAAGAGATTGTGCTACGCACGCAGCAGATCGAGCTGCGTGACTTGGAGCGGCAGTGCAGCGAGCTGGGCCGCGAAGTCGGCGACCAGCGAGCGCTTCAGGAACAGGTCTTTGAACTGCAGGCCGTCGAGCGAGAGCTCAGGGAGCGCGAGCGCGTGGTCAAGGCTGACTACGAGGCGCTCCACGTATGCACCGTTATCCTTGACGTGGATCTGTGTGGCTTTGGCTCTAACACTAGCTCCAACTTTCTCTCGCCCAGAAAAAACACGACGAGATGATGCTGTACGAGCGTGCACGGCTTGAGGAAGCCCATGAGCAGCACAAGCGGTGGATGGATGAGATGCGGTGCGTACCCCGACGATGCCATTAGAGCTTTGGATGCGGCTGATTCTATCTCACTGCCAAAACGGTGGCTGCCAGGCACACGCTTCGCGAGAAGGAGCAGCAAATCACGCTCCACAACAAGACTATCCATGCGCTGAAGGTGCTCGCTACGCCACCCCCGACAGCGGAGGCGTCAACACAGACCTTGGTCGATGACGACGGGCTCTGGGACACGCAGGACGGCATGCCACGCTTCGTGTCCAAAGATCTACGTCACCGACTCGCTTGGCGCCGATTCCACGCATACGCAAATTGTAAAAACTGCCGCGGTCGACCGGTCCTGCAGCCACGCACCTTGGCCATGGCGAGAGATGCGGGCTCAGTGGAGGCGGACGAGGCGGTGCGTATGGCGTCTGCACTGATCATGGCGGTCCGTGACAAAGCTGATTGGTGTTTTGGTCCGCTCCTTTAGTACGTCGATGTGTGGTCGCTCACACGTAATGAGCGAAAGACAAAGAAAGCGGCAAAGCGCATCCAGTCGATCGAGGCAGAGTGGTACGAACGGTTCCATGGCTTGATATGGAGACCCGAGAGTTGACGTTCCATACCTTGTCTGTGTCCAGGCGCCTGCCCCCCGCGATCACGCTTTTCCTCTCGAATCTACCCAGGTCGGTCGTGGCGTTCCCCTTCTACCCGCTCGAGCACATCGTCGAGCAGATCGAGCGCATCTACGACGACAAGTTTGAGTCAGATAGAGCAGACGAAGCCGATGGCGTCGCGCGAGAAGAGCTGGTGGGGTCTCTTGTCAACGGTGTGTCGCTGGCCTGTAAATTGGTATACTCACGCACGATTGAGCCATTTACATACAGCCCAGCTTTATTTGCGAGTACTTTCTCAAGACCCACGGGCTGCGCCAAAGCGCCGAAATCGGGCTGTATCGCTTTCTCGTCTCGGTCAAGAACGCGTATCGCACGCACTCGCACGTGCATCTCTTTGCAAGGTTTTGTAATTTGCTGCCAAGTGATGCAACGGCTACGACAGCCGCCGAGACGTCCAGCAGTGGCGTGCCGTCCGTGGCGGGGGCACTAATGGCCATGCTCGTGGACAAGCCGAGGCGTGGCGCGTTGGACCGTAGCTTTCTCCGAGTATTTCTGTACGCGAGGCACTTGCTCCAGCGCGCGCCGCCGGCGAAAGTCACGAAAAAGGGGATGCTCATCCCCCCGCCCGAGCCACACATCATCCAGGTCGACCCCGTTCGGCGGTGGGTGCCGCTCGACCACGCCGTGGCGATCACGCGTTGGTTTGTCAGCTTTCTACCGGAGGACGCCGTGATCGCGTTCTGCCGCGAAGTCGAGTACAGCACGGCGATTTACGCGGGCCGCGCGATCACCGAGATCTCGGGCAACCGCCTCGCCGTGCGTGCCGAGATGCGCAAGGCTATGCTGGCGAATGCCGCCGAGAGCGGCCACGCCGAGCCCACGGATGGCGACCGTCGACGCAAGCCGCAGATCGTCGCTGACGTCCACAAGGTGCTGCTGCTGCTCATGCACGCGCTCGAGCAGCGCCGCGACGTCATGGAGAAGGCGCTGGTCGCCATGTTTGAGGCCGGCGACGTGAACCACGACTGCGTGCTGTCTCTGGACGAGTTCAAAGAGATCGTGCGCGGCCGCGCCGCGAGCTTGAGCGACCGGCGGCTGCTGCGCATGTTCCGCGAGGCGCTCATGGGCGGCGCGGACCAGTCGTTTGCGCTGTCCATGGACGCGTTCGTCAAGGTCTGCAACGACCACGGGCTCGTCACGCTGCTGCCCGATGACCGGTGGGCCGACCCATTCCAAACGGGCTTCGAGGCGGCTGCCACAGCAGCGGCTGCCTTGGCCAAGAGTGTAGCGCATCGGCCTTCGATGGCGGCCGCTCGAACGCGCCGAGCACGCGTCGTGTCCGGTGATGAGGAGCAGTCCATGGACGAGATTCCGGAAGAGCTGGTGCAGCCTCCCGAAGGACATTCGTCCACCCTGTCGCCGCGTGCCGAAGAGGTCGAAGACGAAGACGGTCTATGGGAATGGGGGACCGACTGAGAGCTTATGCACGGCGCTGGCTTTGGCCTGTACGGAATCAAGGGTAGAGCGAAAGCGCTCGAGAAATATCCTTATCTCTCAATCTCTCGACTTGGTGTTAGCAAGGTGATATCGCTAGTGGGCTCTAGAGTTTTGGGGGGCGCCGTTCGCCCGTGACGATGCTACGAGTTTGTCCAAGGCATTGGCACAACAACAGGAATCCTCACGAATTGGGCCAAGCGTGGGTATGTGAGCTAATGTGAAAACAAGGGAATAGTACTTGGAAGGGCCGCATCATCGCTGAGTCCTAATCGTTCGTGCTAGCGGGTAGGGATTGCGGCGCATCGCGTGACGATCCAGTCGAGCGAGCTGCCCAGTTTGGACTCGTCCACGTGGCCACTCGCGTCGGCCGCGTTCTCGGTCGCGCGCGCGATACACGCCGCGATCTCGGCACGAAGGGCCTGCGCCCGCGCCAGCGCGCGCTGTGTGTCGAGGTTTCCAGCTTCAAAGTCGTGGACAAGCCGATCAAAGTGGTCATCCAGCGCCTTGTCCATCGCCGCGTTGGAAAACGTCGTGGAGGATTCCGTATCGTGGGCGTCGCGTGTGGGTTCCCCGCACTTGTCGTTCATCCAACCCACGACGGCTTCCAAATCGTCCTGGGAGAGCGTGGACTTGTGGAGCTACGACCACGCACACAAGCAACATGTAAGCGAATGGGTCAGTGTCCTCCACCGAGCCTCCAACGTACCTGCTTGGCGCCGCGTCCAAAGCACTCGACGGTGCGTGCGAACTGCGCGTCGATGCGATAGGACGCGTCGGCTAGAGCGACGCGTTGCTCGTGCAGGAAGCGCAGCACATCGGGTAGCTCCACACCATCACTGTGAGTGATCGCAACGATCTGAGTGTACGTCGCCCCAGCCGGCTCGAGTCGATTCCAGTCACGTAGACGCGGAGTGGCCGCACCGCCGGCCGGAGGCATGAGCTCGCCTACCAGCTGGTCTCTCAGCTCGTGCTGGAGCTGCTCACGAAGCGCTGCGTCCTTCTCTGGGTCGCGATGTGTAGCAGAGCTCTCACGGGGCTCGGCCTTCTTCTGGTCAGCCTTCTGGGTATTGAGTCCAAACTCTTCGAGTAACTTGTCCTTGAGCTGCTGCTCCTGTTCCGAATGACCATCAGCCGGTTGCTCGGGCTCTTGAGGCGTTGCTGCCGCTGGCTCAGAGAGCCCAAAGCGCTCGAGAAGCAACGCCTTCAAGTCGTCTGGCCCACGTTGCCGGTCGTCTTCGCTGGGCTCGGACGGCGAGCCACTCTTGGAGCTCGGTGCTCGACCGCGCAGCTGACTCGACTCTCGGGCCTCGAGCGTCATCGCAAACCAACTTCTCCCGTCGTGTGGAGGCGCCATCCGGACGACGACGACGCCCACACCGACCAGCAGCACGACTACCAAGGCCACGACCATACGCCAACGCCTTGTGTCTTGCGCTGGGACTTTGTCATTGCCCTCCTTCGCACCGCGTAAGGTGTCTGTCTCCACCGCCATCGCAGGAAACGCGGCACTGGACGGCGAGAAACCAGCCCGTTTGAGCACAGGAGACGAACCGGCGGGAGACGCCCGAAGTTGCTACCCCCTTCCACGAGCGACCCCACACTTGCATTGACCTCATCAGGCTCTCCACCCACGAGCAGTCTCCTGTGTGCGGTCCAAAAGAGACCACCGACCGCTACGAATATTGAAAACCAAAAAAGATCGCGTCGTTTCAAGACATACTACATTAGGGTATATCGTAGAGCTCCGGTTACACGTAACCACCTCAAATCGGTACACATACCGGTATGTGGTGGTTAGACGGGCCAAAAGTGGGTACATTGAAACCTTGGAGACAACGCGCCAAGAAAACGATAATGATGCAGGTGCCCAACCGCAAGAGCCTCGCGCTCTACCGCCGCATCCTGCGCGAGAGCCGCCGGCTCGAGCCCGACGCGCGCGAGTACTACCGCCGCTTTGCGCGCTCGGTGCGTATTGTCCCCCTGGATTATAAGCCCCTCCCCCTCCCATCTTATTCCACGAGCTACTAGTCTAACGTCCATGTTTTAAAACGTGGTGATCCATTTCGGAAACTTACAGGGCTACGTGGCCCACGCCGACGAGCTGGACGAAGAGCGCGTCGATGAGATCGTCACGCGCGCGCTCCAGGACGTCGACTGGATCCTGCGCAAGTACACCGGCGCCGGGCTGGACGACGCCCCCCCAGTCTAAACAAACCCCAATATACCTGCAGTGTTGAGTTTCCCCAAAACGGTCGATATGGCTTCCTGGTAGTCCTCCACCTTCCTGCAACATCACATGTCCCTCGGATTTTTTTTTCGGTAAAAAAAAACTCGCCATGGCACGTGCCATGCCAGTCGCCATGGCGGTGCCCCTGGCAGCGCTGGCAGCGCTGCTGCTGCTCGCGGCCCCCTGCACGGCCGTGGTGCCCACGGGTCGCGTGGCGTTCCAGCTCCACCACCAGGCGACGCCCCAGTTCGCCGAGCTGCTCGGGTCCCCGAGCTTCGCGGCCGGCTGGGGCGTGCCGCTGCCCGAGCTCCCGAACGCGCGCTGGAAGCACGTGTACATGCGGTCGACCGACCCGCTCGACCCGGAGGGATGCGAGCCATACAAACTCCCCGTGTTCCCAGTCCCCCACGGGCTCGCGGCGGACCCGTACGCGACGCTCGTGGTCGTGGACCGCGGCAACTGTTCGTTTCTGACCAAGACCGCTAGGGCCATGGCCGCGGGCGCGCGCGGCGTGGTCGTGCGCGGCACGAAACGCGCCGTGTACGACGCCATCCGTAGTGGCCGCAACGCGACCAACGCGACAACGACGACCACGCTCACAGACAAGCCAAAGTTTGAGTACGACTGTACGCGTGGCGAGGCGTTTGTGGCGACGCGGGCCGAGCCGGCGTGGGAAACGGACGACGATACGTGTGCGGCCCACGTGGACTGTGCGTCCCGCAGTTGTGTGCTCACGGGCGTCGAGGACGCCACGCGCGGTGGCTTCCAGGTGTGCTGTCTGTGGGACACGCCGATCCTCATGGGCGTCGCGAACCGCTCGCTCGCAGCCAACGTGACCGTGCCGGTCGTGTACCTCACGATCCGAGACGGCCAGCGGCTCGCGCGCACCGTGGCGGCGTACCCGCAGGTGCTCGTGCGGACGTTCGCGCGGGACGCGCCGTTGCTCGACGTGGCGTCGATGCTGCTCTGGGCGCTCGGCGTCGCCACGGCCGTCGGCGCCGCGTACTACTCGGCCGCGTACGAGCGCGAGTGCTTTTGGCTGCGCACGGACCCCGAGTACGCGGCCCAGCGGCGCCAGCAGCAACAGGCCGAGCCGACGCAACAGCTCCACGGCGACGACCACCCGAGTGCGCACCAGCCGTGGGAGATCGACACCAAGACGGCCGTCGCGTTCATCGCGGGCGCGGCGCTGTTTCTCACGGTTTTTTACTTTGTCAAGGTCGCGCAGCTCATCCCGGTGCTCTTTGCGTTCTCGGGCGCGACGACGTTCGCGCAGCTCGTCGCGGCGCCGCTGCTCCAGGCCAGCGTGCCGGCCATCGCGTCGCGGCAGCTCGTCGTGCCGGTCGTGAACGAGACGTGGCCGCTCGCCGAGCTGCTCGGGCTCGTGGCGAGCGCCGCGCTCGCAGTCGTGTGGTTTGTGTTTCGGCGCACGGCGTGGTACCTCCAGGACGTGTTTGGCGTCGCGCTGTGCTTTGTGTTTTTGCGCACCGTGCAGCTGCCCAACCTCAAAGTCGCGACCATCCTGCTCTCGCTCGCGTTCTGCTACGACGTGTTTTTCGTGTTCATCTCGCCGCTCGTGTTTGGCCGGAGCGTCATGGAGGACGTCGCGACGGGTGGCCCGGCCGCGTACACGCGGAGCGACTATCCGGGCATCGACTATTGCGAGCGGTACCCGGCCTTCCCGGCTTGCGTGGACCCGGAGCCCATGCCCATGCTGCTCGTGCTGCCGCGCGTGTTCAACTGGCTCGGCGGCGTCAGCATGCTCGGGCTCGGCGACATCATCCTGCCGGGGCTATTGCTCTCGTACGCGCTGCGGTTCGACTACTCGCCGCAGTCGCTCGGCGAAAACTACTTTCGCACGGTCTGCCTCGGCTACGCGGTCGGGCTCGGCATGGCCAACCTCGCGGTCACGATCACGCAGCTCGGGCAGCCGGCGCTCATGTACCTCGTGCCCACGTGTCTCGGCTCGCTGCTCGTGCGCGCGCGTGCGAACGGCGACCTCAAGGCCATGTGGCTCGGGCTCGGCATGAAGGACGGCGACGCCGACAAACGCCACGACGGCGACGTGCCCGCCGCGACCGGCGACGTAGCCGTGGTCGTCAACGACGCGCCCCACGACCAGGCTCCGCTGCTCGGCGGCGGCGGTGGCGGCAACACCCACGCATCGCCCAGATAAGTGACACCGTCATGCGAGTCCCAATTATAATTTGACATGCATTCCCAATTATCTTTTCGTGTTTCGACGGATCTCAGGCCGTTGAAGTGAGTGTCTCTTCCCGAACGGCAATGCCGGCGCTTCACGTGGTCGGCGAGATCGTCGGTGCGTCGGGTCTGCGGCCGCGCGAGGCGCTCTCGGCGGCCCACTGGCTCGATGTATGGTCACTCCACTCGTCGTCCTCGAAAAGCTTTTTCTGTCGATGGCGGCTCGCGTTCCGCGCGTTTGGCGCATGCGATACGAGCGACCTCGCGCCCTCGTGGCGCGTGCTCCAGGGCGCGTCGCGGGGGCAGACGCAAGTCCACGCGTGGAGTGCCCTAACACCACTGGAGGGCGAGTCGATCACCACATCCAGCCAGCACCGTCGACGACCACCACACGACGACGAGGACCACGAGCCCCACGAGACCACACCACCGCTAGAGCTCGAGACTCTCTGGAGCCACCCGATCGACCTCCACCTGGCCGTGGGCGAGCTGCCACCGCTGCCCACGAGCTGGCCGTTCCTCGAGTTTCAGGTCTGGAGCCTGGACGAATTCCACCGCGAACGCCTCGGTACGTCCCCGCCTTCATTGTATCTGAGATCTTTTGTCTTAGAGCTGACTTTCCTGACACTGTGTGGGGTCTCGTAGTGGGCACGGCGTCGCTGCCGCTGCCGGCCGCGCAGCACGAGTTCTTCGTGGATCTGCCGCTCACGAAACTCGTGCGTTCGTCGTCGATACGCGAGGCGGCGGCTGAGTGGCTCGACCTCAAGCACGACGACGTGCAGTGGGGAGACAACCTCCAGGACGACGAAGAGGGGGAGGAGGACGACGACGAAGAAGAAGATGGCTACGACAACCAGCACGCTGCTGTCGCTACAAGCGTAGGCTCGCTCTACGTGCGGCTCGCGGTCATACCGCAGGACCTGGCAGCGCGGGGCGTACTGAGCTAATCGTCCGTTCATTCATAATTTTGCTGGGAAAATTCGTGTTTGGGTTATCCCTAAGGCGTCGTCACGATGCATGGTCGTTGTCGTGGGCCTCCTCCTTTGCTCGAGCGGACGCGGGTAGCTGGTGGACAGCACCGGAACGCGCCGTGGGCTCTCCAGAGGCTGGCTTCGGTGCTGGCGCCGGTACTTCTGCCTCTCCCACGGGGGTCACGTGGGACTCGCCGCTCTTTTTGCCGTGGGAAAACTGGAGCGCACGCACACGCGAGATGCCGAGTATCGCCGTGATCTTGGCAACGTCGTTCATGAGCATCGCAAAGAGCGCGAACCGGTTGGTCGTGCAGCCAGGAAAATAGGCCGACGCGCCGCCGCAGCTCACGATGGAAACGCCGCCGGTGCCGCAAAACTGGTCGTAGAAGACGCGGCCAGAGACCCAAAGGCTGATCCAGATGAGGTCCGTGACCAGCGACACGCCCACGGAGCCCATCACAAGCACAGCGAGCCGCGGGTTCTTGGTGAACCACTTGGGCGTGCAGCACGCGAGACACCAGAGCGCGATCGCAAAGTTGTAGGCCGGGTACGCGACGTACGCGACCTGCATGAGCAGCGAGCACACGAGCTGCGCGGCCACGGCGCGGTGGAGCACCTGCCACCACCGGTCCACGGCGGCGTGGGCCGACTCGGACGGCGTCGTACGCGTTGCTGTCATTGCCACTTCTCCTTGCCAGTGTCGAAAGTCACGTGGTGGGGGCTGACCGGTTGCTGGTACGAGGAAGAGGTCGTGTGCGGGCACGACATTGACACCGCATTTGGAGCAATCGCTGTAACCGCTTACGTTTCACCGGAATTGACCACTGGTACTTTGGCCGATTTGACGCTCAGCGCTTCGAGGTATGCGACGTACTGGGCCGCCGTCTTGGCCACGACCGAGTCCTGCGCGTTGCCCCAGTGGTTGAGCACGAGCGCGTCGAGAAACCGCAGCTGCTGCGCGTCCACAGCGCCACTGGTGCCCGACGAGGCCGTGTCGCTCACGTGCGAGACAATCGGCTCACGAGACCAGCCCGACGAGCTACTCAGCGCCTCGTCCTCCGCGCGCACGACAAACGCGAGCGCCTTGTGGTGCTCGCGCATGTCGCCCACGTCCATGCGCAGGCTCCAGCCACGCGCCTCGAACCACACGGCACACGCGGCGTCGCGGCGCTCGAGTCGCCACAGTAACAGCGTCAAGTTGAACTGCGTGGGCAAGAGATCGTCCCGTGTGCCGTAGCGGCGCGTACAGTCTTGAAGCAGCGCCACGGCGGCGTCCGCATCTCCACGGCATACTGCAACTACTGCAAGGTTGTTGAGCAGCTGCACGTGGAGACTGACGAGCTCCTCGTGCTCGTGGTGCGCTGTCTCGAGCCGGCTCGCCAGCCGCGGTTCGATCTCGTGCTTGAGCTGGGCCTCGCACTCGTCCACGCGTTCGAGGCAGAGCAGCGCGTCGGCCTTGTAGAACAAGACCCACAGATCATCCGGTTCGTGGTCTCGCGAAAGCTCGCATTGCGCGAGTGCCTCGGTCGGGCGATTGCACTGCAGCAACACGTAGATGAAACTGCGTCGCGTGGTCTGCCAAAGCCAATACACACGATGGGTGTCGTTAGAAAAGCTTGTGCTCATAGGCTCAACGTCAGATGATGGTGCAGCAGTCAGTACCTGAGAGACGAGCCGCGCATTCTCCACGGCCGCGAAATACTCTTCAAAGCGCTCGCGCGCGACTTGCCAGGCGCCTGTCCGACAACACCATCCAATTAGTGCCTTGTCCCTACCCACCCACCCACCCTCGTGGCCGATCGCTCCGATCGTACGTACCGCTTGCCATCGCGGCCATGGCCATTTGGAGCGCGACGTCTTCGGTCTCCACTCGGCGTCGTGCGCACGCGAACAGCCGCGCAGTCTCGTGTTCCGGGAACAGTGATATCGCCCCACCGTCGCCACCAGTGTTCGCTGTCGACGCCGTGGTCCTCGCCTTGCGCGCGGGCGTGGTCGTCTCGTTTTCTTCTTCGTGGTCGCGGCTCATCGTCGCTTCGACATAGTACTCGAGCATCTGGTACTGGGCGTCGTGGCTGCCCATCTGCTCGAGCAGCACGGCGTAGTTGACCAGCGACACGGCGTCGCCGCCGACGTCCAGCTCGACGCTGCGCTCGAGCGCGCGCGAGGCCTCGTACAGGTCGCCGCGCTGCATCGCGAGCAGCGCCTCGAGGTTCAGCGCCGCGACGGCGTGGTAATTGGACGCGACGGCGACGCGGAGCTGCTCGACGGCGGCCTTCGGCTCGCCGGCTCGGCTCAGTAGCACCGCGAGCCAATAGCCCAGCGCACCACGCCGCCGGTCGCCGCCGTTGTGGTCGTCCGTGTCGGCCAGCATGGCAGCCTCACGCAGACTCGCGAGCCCGTGCGGCTCGTCGCGGAGCGCCACGGCCGCGACCAGCCCGTGGGCAAACACCAAAGGCCACCCGGCGCGTCGGTCGTGGCACGGTGTCTCGAGCAGCGCGCGCGCGCGGAGCGCAGCGCCCTCCCGCACCCAACAAAGTGCCAGCAGCAGTGCCACATCGACCCACGCGTCGATGGCACGCGTGCCAGCCGACACAACGAGTATGTGCGCGAGCGCGCCACGGAGCCGGGCGTCGTCGTCGTCCTCCTCCTTCTCCTTGGCGTCGTCGCTCATGGCCACCGAGCCACGCTCACGCAGCACGTGGTATGCGGTCATGACGACGTCCTCCATGGCCACCACGCACTCGTGGAGCGCCGCGGCAGCGTCGTGGCCACGAAAAGTCCACGAGGTCCGAACGGAGGACGCGACCAGCGTGGCCCAGGCCGCGAGCGGCCGCGCGGCGTCGCGAGCCGAGGACGCGACCAGCGCAGCCACGCGCCTCGTGCGCGCGCGCATCTGCTGAGCCGACAGCGCCACGGTCTCTCGCGCCCACGCGTGGAGCAGCGCCGCCAGCGCGTCGTCGTCCTGAGCGGTGGGATCCATCATCATCATTCGTCCAGAGAATAATGGAGATTGGCTTCTGGAAGTGTGATTTGTTTTTAACTAATATGGATGGTTCAGTTAAATGTTAGGTTGGCTTCAGAAGAAAAAATCAAGGGGTTTGGTTTTATTCTTAACTGATATGGGTGATTCAGTTAGATATTAAATGGGAATGTTTCTATCATGCGGTCGACATGGGTTCACACTGGGATCGACGGGTCAATGGGCTCGAGACGCGAGGCAAACGTGTAGTGTTCGCTCGTGCACAGCGTGGCGTCGCAGTAGCCGGCCTCGGGCGGACACTTGGAGCACGGCGGGCCGACTTTGAGCACGGCGCGGTCCGGGTAGTTGCCCGGCGGGAAGTAGTTGCAAGCCGTGAGCACGCCCGTGGCGCCCTGGGCGTGGCGCACGACGTTGGGGCACCACTGCGACGCGCAGCCCACCGACGCCGTGTCAGCCCACAGGATCTGGGACGCCACATGGAGCGCCATGAACCCGTCCTCGTCGAGTGGGTGGCTTGCGAGGTCGCGCTCGACCCAGACCGCGAGCGTTGCGTTGGCCTGCGCAGCGTCGAGCACCGGCCGGCTGCTCAGGTCGAGCGCCTGGCCGACCGTAAAGTTGAGCGTGTCGTGCTCGAACGCACACTTGCGCACGTGGCGCGCGGCCTGGTCCGCGAGCGACGCGTTCCACACGAGCCGACGCATGTTGGCGGCCGACCGCGGCGGCGCCGCGCGGCGCGCGTTGTGCGCGTTCAGAAAGGCCTGCGCGAGCGCGCGCGAGTACGGCAGCGGCGTCTCGACGGTCCAGTCGGGCGAAAACTCGTACCCGGCCACGGAAGTCGCGACGAGGAGTGCGGCGACCACGAGCGACGACACGATCCAGTGTGTTACCATCGCTTGTGTTGGTCTTGGCTTTGCGTGGGAAATGCTTCTTGTTGTTCTTGCGAGACGCGGCGCCGAGTTAATAATCCGAGCGTTAAGTCAGAAGGCGGAAATAAGACTCACTGCTCCGTCTCGTCGCAGAAGCGTGCAGTGATGGGTTTGGCCACAAAGACACCTCACTGCCTTGCTCCTCGTCGCAGAGCGCACCTCGAGTCAGTGATGGATTTCCGTAGACACAACTCACACGGTAGTCCGAGTAGGGAGCAGCGATGGATCGCCGTAGCACGCCGAGCGACGAGGACAACGCCAACGACGAGGAGTTCGACGAGGACCACAAGACCTCGCTCGCCGCCATTGAGGAGGAAATTGGCGGAGACGAACGGCGCCGGCGGCAACTGCAGCAGGCCTCGCGGCGCTCGCGCAAACGACAGAAGAACGAATCCACGCTGTGCGCGTCGCAGCTGAGTGGGGTCCGCAGCGAGATCGCCGAGCTCCAACGCCAGCTCGCCAAGGCCGCGCGGTCGTCGCCCGACCAAGCTAACGCGAGCAAAACCACTGCCGAGCAGCTCGAACTCGAGCAAAGGATATCGTTCCTGAAGCACAAACTCGAGGCCCACGAGGTGTGGTTGCTAGAGTTGCGGAACTTGCTCGCCGCCGCGCCATTCCTGGACTACGCACTGCGGTTGCGCGACGCGGAGTTGGCGGAAGCGAGCGAAACCATTGGTGGGCTGGCAATGTCGCCGCGCACAAGCGAGGAGACATCGAGCGCAGTCATTGACGAGTGGCGCACACAGGCTGCCGGGCACCACTTTTCGCCGCTTCTCATCACAAAGCATATCACGGCTGCGGTAAGCATGTCGCAAGACAACGTCGACAAGCTCCTGGACGAATTTCTTGACCCAGCGAGCACCTTTGGCGTGACGTTTAGCTCGCGCGGGTGGTCACATGCAGCGAACATCGACGACAAGTTGTTCACGTTCCGCTCGTGTCGTGTTATTCCGGCAGCGGCAGCCAGAACCATTGCGGCATCGGTGTGGCGGTCGCTGCAAATGGATGATGTGTTTCGCACATTCGTCCCGCTTGTGCAAGATGCTGTCGTCGTCTACGAGGCGGAGTCGCCGCGGCAGTACATGGTCGAACGCGTGGTCCAGTTTGAGACGCCTGGGCCTCCAGAGGCCATCGCGACGATCGAATCAATGCACGAGTACGGCATGGACGGCACTTCATGTTGGCGGATCGCGATGGAGACATGCGATGACCCTTGCTTGATCGCGTACGCGTCGGAGCGGATCTCTACTGTCAGCTCGCAAACTTCGACCTTTGGGTCACCTGTGATCCAAAGCGCCGGCAAGAACTTGTCCCAACGTCCCGATATCGTTCTTGCCGCAAAATGCTTCCAACATGCTTCTGGTGTGTGCCTCCAGTTTGCTGGGTCGATTAGACACAACTGTGCATGGACTGTGGATGCGAATAGCGCGGTCGACCTCGTTCAGTACTTGGTCGGTACAATGCCGGCTTATGAAGAGCTCCACCTGCTGTCAAAGACGTAGTCAGTTTGATAATGCGTTTTCCCGCGGCACTGGACTTTATGAACGCGTCGATCGATGGTCAACCGTGAAACTTTAACACTTTTGGTTCTCCTAGTCACTCTTGATCCGACTCTCTATCATAGTGTGAGCGAGCTACAAAACAATTCATTATCGATAAACAGTGGCCACGAAGTTGTCAGTCAGTTTCGGCTCGAGACTTCATGGGTCGTCTTGTCAGCTCAGACTCGTGGTACACCGTCACAGCTTCCTCTTCATCACTCGTAGCGTCCCACATGTCTGGTTTCTTTGATGACGCCGTCGGTGACAGCAAAACGCTAAGCATGGCGTCTGTAGCTTTCGCTAGCTTTTCGGACAGCCACGCCAAAACAACTTGCATAAGATCAGGGTGAAGTTCGCTCAAGTCGATGAGCTCCTTTGTCGGAATCTGGAAAACTGTGGTGCGACCGATCGACGTTGCATTACCGTGCATCGTCGTGGTCTCCACAAACGACTGAATATTCGCAGACAAGTAAGCAAAACGAAAACGTTGTACCACATGACCACCAGTTATCTTACCTCCTCGCCGAAGCAGTCCCCGTGACGAAGCTCTTGTGGCGGAAGCGATGGCATCTCATTAGAACCTTCGCTAATCTTGCAGATCGTAATAGCCCCTTCGACCAAAACGTAGACGTGCTCCGATGGGGATCCATCGCTGTAAAGGACATCCCCATGATCAAGTGTCGTCACTTTTGCGAGCTGCGCAACAAGTGATACCTGGGAAAAGGACGATATGTAAGGGAGAGTCAGAGTCGTGAATGGATCTCGGATTCGCACAAAGCTCACCTTGTCATCATCAAGATTCTTCATCAGCTGGGAGCCTTTGAGATGAATAGACTTTTCAAAGGTCGAATAATCAGCCCCGTCGGACAGTCCCAGTGCAGTCCTTGACATTATCACATCCGATCGCCGTCTGGGTTCGAGATCTGATAACATCTGGAAACTGCGATTTCGCGGCCGGCCTCCTGGCGTCGAGATTGGAGCAATCGGCTGAGAAGACTTGGAACGATTAATGCTGAAGAGGAACGACTTAGTCGCTCGGTCAAGCGACATGGCAGCTTTGATACTTGACGTCATCGAAGTAGTTCTCTTCAGCACGCTTTCAGCTCCGTCCGCGCTTGGACTAGCAGTCAGAACGACAGAGGAGCGTCGGTGGTCGCGTCTGGGCAAACTTCCGGAATGAGCTATTGTATCCATCGGCTACAAATGTGCAATTTTGGTTAGCCCGCAAGTCGCTTAAGCATTGACGGATGAACTAACCTCGAAGTAGAGCCATCGTAGAGCAGAAGCGACGGCGCTTAGAACACCACGCGACACGCGCGGAGTCTCGTGAATTAGTGCGGTCAAATCAGATCGCTCAACTCGGAGCAGAATACATTCCGTGACCGCAGTAGCTGACGCGATGTGCTTTCCCTCATGTTGAGTGTGACGGAGTAAAGCAGCCTGCCCAACGCAAGTGCCGTGCCCAACCTCAGCCAAAACGCGACGCTCTTTGTGGAGCTGAACGGTTCCGACAGCAATCACATACATCGCAGTCGCTGAATATGGCAGACACACCGCAAGATGAGATCGTTAGAGGAGACGAATATTGTCTGTTCTAGCGCGGAACGCACCCAGTTCGCCCTCTCTGATGAATGTTTCTCCTTTCGTAACAGCAACGGGAACGAAATGATGTGACAATACGCGAAGAATACCAATCGCGCAGACATTTTCGAACAGCGAAGACACGCGTAGGCAATTGGAGATCTGTCCATTCATGACCGGTAAGCTCGCAGTTGATGCATGAAGAGTTTAACTAACTGATCATAGTCTCACCGCAATCTTGGACAATAGAGGTGGCTCCTGGGAATCAAGCTCACATAGAGACTCATACGGGAGCACATGTCGGCGACTTCGTAGGATTCATCAGTAAACTCCCCAAGATATAAGTGAAGCCCAAGTATTCCCACCTGTAGTAAACTTCAACCAACAGCTCTTTGGCAAGCTCACTGTGAATAAGATGCGGGAGGATTTCTTGCTCGAATGTCGATTTCTTTTGATTGTCAAGAAACTTGGCGTGATCCTCAACGATATGGAGGAAGTACTGCAGTGCCATGCAAGTGAGTTCTTCGTGTTGTTGCTTGCATCTCATCGTATCCAGCAGAATCTCGACTCCATTCTTTCCTCCGAAGCGATCACTGATTCCCTTTTCGATCTGGTAGAATGAGGATTTAGAATTAGCATAACAAGGCAAAGGCGTTCTGTTCGATTCGAATCCCCTACCTTTGCAGTCGCCTTCGATGAAGCTGCAGGAAAGAGAAGTGGTAGAACTTTGTTCTTGTAGGCCGATGGCAGGAGGTTTTCAAGGACTTCCTGGATTGCTGAGTGCACTTGAGCAACATTTGATTCTAGTCCTTCAAGGATAACTCCGACATTGAATTCCTTCGGAAATCCTGTCGAGAGAAGCTTGAGCAGAATGCGAATCGTGTCCTTGAGGCTGTGTTCGACGTGCTGGAGGAGAAGAGGCGAAGATTCTTCTATATTGCTTGCAGTCGTGGGACATATTTCATGAAAAAGCTTCATCACGTGACGCATTTCGTATGCAACTCGAATTTTCACGTCGAGAGCAAGGTGAAGTTGAGTCAACTCATGAGAGTATTGTTGAATTTTCTTCGAGTCACACTTTGAGAGCTGTGAAGACAATAAGCGGTTAGGAAGTGATTCATTTCGTGGGATAAAAGCAAACATACCAATCCAAGTATCGCGTCCACAACGAGTTCCTCGACGAATGAGTCATGTCCGAAAAGACGAAACAATGCATCGTTGTATCGCTTAAGCGGGACGACTTGTTTCTCGTCAATAAGCCCTTCACTGTCGAGCTCAACACCGTCGACAACAAGTCGCTCAATCAAACTGAGAAGAAGTTGCAGCTTTGCTTGAGTCGGGAAGTGAATAGCCTCCAATGCCTTAAGTGCCCCCGCCAATACTTCACGTCGGTCAAGGTGAGAATTTGTTGGATCTTGTGGGCCAAGTTTTGGCAGTTGAAGTGACGATTCAATGTACTGTGTCAATGTTGCCCATGTGGAAGTGGGGTCAAACCATTTTAGTGCTGCCACGACTTGTGAACGGAGAGATGTGTTAGAAAGTCGCTTGACAAGGGCTGGAATCAGCATCTTCGAATTGCGTGTACTATTCGAGCAACATTCAACGGCAGCGTGAACAATCTGGGGCGACGCGTGGTGAAGCAGGTAGACAAGGTACCCATCGCTGAGAAGCTCGGGTAGCTCATGTCCCACAATTTTCAGGCAAATCACGCGAGAGTTCATGTCCTTGTCCTCGTGCAGGAGCCGTTGAAGAATTAAATTGGCATCTTCATCCATCCAATCCGAGAGGCGTAGTAATGCGACCGCAGCACACACAATTGCTGATCGATCTTCCTCAGGATTCTGGAGAACTTGTTTGAGGATCTCGACGCACTTTTCTTTTGCGTCAGAGTTATATTTCTCGTAACCGCATGCAAGGATTGCAGCGACCCGCAGCTGCTTGGGCACGAACTCCGATTTTTCTTTGATCATCATCATAAGATCCATGCCGTTGAATATTCCAGCTGGTGGGACGTTCAGTGTATCCGGGGCAAACAGCGATTCTTCCCTTTGCAAAATGAACCTGCGCTTTGCTGCGGTGTGGAGACTGAGAAGGCGCAACTTCGTGTGTAGTGGAGTTTGTGCGTATTGTTCATCGTCATGCCGGTGAAATAGTGAGCGCAGTTCCTATGTTGTGAAGCGTTGAGTCAGTGGGAGGATATCATGGAGTGTTGCGTTTAGCGCCACTTGGAACGAACCTGAGCAAATAATCCGACATGGTCGTGCGAAAGTGAGCTGAGTACGTAATTGATCTGGTTCTGCGCACCAGACACCAACGTCTCTTTCACAAGTGCAAGCTAGAGGAATACAAGGTCCGCGTTAGGCGTGAATTTTTTAGTTCGAAAGGGGAGTGAGACAAACCTGATCTGGAGTGAAATCGACAAGCGGCGATGTGAGATCTAGGTACCCTTTCTTGAGTGATGAGTAGAATTCAGCTGTGTATGATTTGCGTGCAGCCATAGCATTAAACACCCATACAACTGATGCAGCCATCATGATAACGCTGCGGCAAGTACATTTGTGTTGATGAGAGTTGCCACACTTCGCAATCGACAAAGGAGACAGAACGTACCTCATGCTTGATGGACCGCAAAGTCTTGTCACAACATCGGTAGTCAAGAAAATCGATAGCACAGCACCGAAGACTCTCGAAAGTGAGCGGAACGGACCACCTACGAAGCCTTTAAAGCGCGAACGTTCGCCAGCATTGAAAGGCAGCCACAACAGTTCGCGGGCAGGATTGAAGACTGCCAGCGACACTGCATTGTAGAGCGCTCGACACAGCACTAAGGGCAATACATTGAGCGTCTCCGACGATCGCGCTGACGCAGCTGCAGCCCCGAAAAAGAAAATTGAGACCGGCAGCATGGCGATTCCGTGCATGACTCCGAAGCGAGTGAAGAACGGGCCCGACGCAAGCTGCAATGGGATCATGATAAAGCTTTGGAAACTGTTCACTTGGGTGAGCGATGCCTTGACAAGACGCTCGTTGCTTTGCATGGAAAGAATGGAGAGCGTCCGATTCTCGACGAGGACGCGCATGACAGTCGCGAGCATGTCGAAAAAGCAAATGTGCTTGAGATACGTACGCAGCTGGATCTCCGATGTGATCGCAGATACACTGCTAGCATTCTTCAACTTGTTGGCTTCAGCTTGTTTGGCATGGGTGGGGCTCGCCCCAGCGGCGGTCTTTTTCACCGCAGACTTGGCAGGCTTTTGAACAAACTGTCCGGCGCTGACAAGTAAGACGCCCGCCACGACGAACAGCAAGAAGCCGCCGACCACCAAGTTGAACTCGGTCGGCAAATTCCACTTTTGCAGCGCTGGCAGCACCACGAGGCTCGCCCACAGCGTGCCAAAGGTCGTGCCGAACGTGATGAATCTACACTCACACACGCAGGTCTCAACAGCCCGCCCAAAGGAAAAAACAAACAAACAAAAACCAAGCCAACATTACCCAAAGAACTTTTTCGACTGCGCAACGTCAAAGGCCTTGGCGCAGAGGTCCCAGAACTGGCCCGTGAGCAGCTGCGTCGAGAGCTCGACCCAGATGTAGATGCCCACAGCCGTGGCCCGCGCGAGCAGCGGCACGTGGAGCGAGAGCGCCGCGAGCGCGAGCAGCCCGACGCCGAGCGCGCACGGCACCATCGCGTAGAGCACGCCGGGCGCGACGCCGCGCAGCGCGAGCGCCGACACGGCGCGGCCCACGGCCGTGAGCATGTAGGCCGTGGAGAGCGACAGCGCGAGCGTGAGGGACGAGATGCTCGAGGCCGCGAACGAGCGCAGGAAGATCGAGTCGCGCGCGATGTTGCCCAGCACGGTCACACAGAACTGGACCGAGAAGACGCCGCAGAAGAACGCGACGCGCCGCAGCACGGCGCTCACCATGGCGGTCGTTTCCCTTCCCCCCTTGGTTTCCTTTCCCCTAGAATGGACGGACTTCAACGCCGCGACCCCGAGACGTCAGTGCCCTCACGAGGGTACGACGTAACCCCCCCCAAAAACAAACGGGTGTACCCATTGCGTAACCAAGTGCAACGCGCTGTGGTTACGCAGAAACGTACCTGGGTACGAGTGTACCCCCTGCGGGGGCACCTCGCCATCCTTTTGAATGGCATGAATGACAGTTGTGGTTTTCCTGGTGGCCGGTTCCTTGAGACGGCTTGGCGTCGCCTGTGGTACGTGCGCTGTCCCCCGTTAGACGCCCACTCGCGCGCTCACATCGGCTTCTCTCCCTCCCACCCTCTCTCCGTCTCTCTCTCTCTATGTGTGTTTGTGGTGTTAGACGTCCAGTGGGCTCCCCGTGTTTGGCATCCTCTTCCTCCGCCGCGATGGCGCACTCGGTCGCGGACTTTGAGATGGCCGTGCTGTGCGCGTTCCAGTACGCCGGCGCGAGCCTCGCGGACGCGCAGGCGCAGGCGCTCAAGCAGCAGGCCGAGGCGTACTGCGCCGACGTGCGCGCGAGCGCGGCCGGCTGGCGGCTCTGCCTCGAGCTCTTTGAGCGCTCGCCGCACGACCAGGCCAAGTTCTACGCGCTCCAGACGCTCCAGGCGATGCTGGTCGAGGGCATCGCCGACGACGCCGTCGCGGCGCAGCTGCGCGCCGAGCTGCTCGCGTGGCTGCGCGCCCACGTCGCGTTTGTCGAGTCGACGTCGCCGTTCCTCAAGACCAAGCTCGCGGTCGTGGTCACGCTGCTGATCAAGCGCGACTACCCGGACCGCTGGCCCAGCGCGTTTGCCGAGATCATGGAGCTGCTCCCCATGGGCGCGTCCATGGTCGAGATGTTTTTCCGCATCCTCACGGAGATCAACACGGAGATTGTCGAGTTTGACGCCACGCGCACGCCCGCCGAGGCCGCCGCCAACATGCGCATCAAAGACGCGATGCGCGAGAGCTCGTGCATGGCCGACACATTTGACGCGATCTACAACGTGCTCGTGAATGCCGACGTGAGCGGCGTGATGATGCGCTTGAGCATCTCGGCGCTCGAAGTGCTCAAGCGGTACATCGCGTGGGTCGACATCGCGCTCATCGTGAACGACCGCTTTATCCCCTTGCTCTTCAAGATGCTGCGCACGTCGGCGTCACTGCGGTGTCCCGCAGCGAACTGTATTTTTGAGATCATCGACAAGGGCATGACGCCCGAAAAGAAGCTCGCGCTCATCACGCAGCTGCGCCTGCTCGAAGTGCTCCCCGAGCTGCCGATCCAGGACGAAGAAGAGTTCGCTGTCGAGGTTGCCGAGATTGTCAACGGCATCGGCCTTGAGCTCACCGAGTGTATTGACTCGTTCCGCCACCAGCAAAATGCGCCTCTGCTCGCCCAGTCCAGCACCATGATGTGCCAGCTGATGCCACTCGTGTGGGACCTGTTTGCGCATGAGACGAAGAACGTATCCGAAGAAGTGTTTGAGGTCGTCAACTCAGTCGGTACGCAGATCCGCGCCGAGTCGGAGGGACCCACGGCTGGTGCCGACGAGATCTTCCAGCCGACCGCGTATCTTCCTCAAATTCTGCACGGCATCTACCGACAAATTCGTTACCCTGAAGATTACGACGATACGGACGAGGCTGAGTTCGAGGAGTACCGCCGTAGCCTTTTCAAGATCTACGTCAACATCACGCGGAAGCGGCCTCTTGAAACGTTGGCATTCTTGACCAACTTGTCGCAGGAAATGCCCATCCAAATGCAGCTCGTCGAACCGCGCGATGTCGAGGCGTTCATCTCGCTCGTGCATCGCTACATGGAAGGTATTGCAGCGACCAAGGCCAAGAAAGAACTCGAGTCACCCAGCAGCCCACTCACTGCCATCGTTATCAAGATTCACTCGAACATGATCGCTGGCGCGACGCTTCCTGGCGCCGCGCCGATCGTCCCGACGGTGCTGCTGTCATACTATGACCTCTCGCAACGCTACAGCCGTGTGCTGCAGAACCAGACACAGCTCATTCCGGCATTGCTCGAAATGATGTTCGGTGTCCATGGTCTGACCAATGAGAACGCTCATGTGCGCTCGCGCGTGTGCTACCTTTGTCTCCAACTCGTCAAGTCGATCGGCATGTCAATTCACCCGCACGTTGAGAGCATTCTTCGCGCGCTTGTACCGCGACTCGTTGTGCCCGAAGACGAAGATGCGACGGCTCGAGCGAACGACTCGACATTTATCCCTTACGACGATCAAGTGTACCTGTTCGAGCTCGCGGGTCAGGTTATCGCGTCGCAAGTCGGCTCACCAGAGACCATGGAAATTAAGTACCAGTACACCAAAATGGTGCTTGAGCCGCTCGTCTCAGCTCTGAATGCGACGCTCACAGCATTGGGCAACGGCGCGCGCCAGGAAGAGCAGGCCGCAGAACACTGCGGAAAGCTGCTGAACGCGATCGCTAATGTCTCGAAGGCCTTCAAAAGCGTGAACTGCATGGCCAACCAGCAAGAACTCTTCACTTCTGTGCTCAACGGCACGGCGTTTGTACTGCGCACGATGCCACGCCATCGCAGCGTGCGGTCCAAGGTTGTGTTCGCGCTGCACCGCTTCATTGCGATTCTAGACAGCGAGCACTTGCTCTCGAACGTGTCGGAGATCCTGGAGAACTTGATGTTTGGGTGCGATTCCACCGATGTGCTGGAAATCGTGCAATTGCTGGACCAGTTGATCATCCGGTACAAGGAGGCACTCTTCCCATTCTTCGACAAGTTCACAATGCCGTTTGTGCAGCATCTATGCTCGATCATGCCGCCGCGCAATGCCTCGGCCGACAGCGAGACCAAGGACGCAGCACAGTTGGAGCGCGAAGCTGTGCAGAAGTATCTGTACCTGTTTTTGCTTCACGTTACGGCCCACAATCTTTCCAGTGTGTTTGTGAGTCCGCGCAACGTCGCACAGCTTGAAAACCTGCTGTTGCTCGTGCTCGAGGCATGCTCCGACGTGACCGACACTAACACGAACCGCGCTGGATTTACGATCGTCCATGAGCTCGTTGCGAGGTGGTTGCTGCCTCCACCACCGGCGACGGCATCCTCGCCGGCACCACCTGCTATCGACGGTCTCACCCTCGAGATCAAGTCATCTTTTACGCAGTTTGTTGTCCAGCGGTTCGTGCCAGCGATGTTTGCGATCGGCAAGAAGCACCACTTTGAAGTCCATGACGCGCAGTGCATGGCCGTGATGAAAGAGATCCGGACGCTCCACGAAGTGCTGCTCAAGGCGCTCGGTGACGAGTTCCTTCGGTACCTGCGTGACGTGTGCCTCCCCGCGCTCGGATGTCCTGCGGAACTTGCGGCGTCCTACGCGCAGCAGGTCGCCACAGGGGACGAAAAGGTGATTCTCGCGACCTATAAGCAGTTTGTGAGCCGCTTGAAGTGATGATACGTCTGTGCGTTGCGGCCACGTGTTGATTTTGTGAGTGTGAAAGGTGGCCATTAAGCGGCCAAAGGACGGCCGTGTTTGGCTGAGGATTGATTTGCAGCGGATGCATGGACGACGTGAGACCTAGTTTATAATGCCATAGAAGTTTCCTTTTTCCAAGGCTTGTGTGACGTATCAGAATCTACTACTACGTAGTAGTACGAGCATGGAGAGACACGGATCTTTTCGTGTTCAGCCGTCCATCCCCACCAGCTGGGGATCAGGATATGCCGTGGGGGCGCAATTGTTGACAGGGCTCTAGAGTCCTCTGCGTGGCACCTCCCCTCCGCGTTCAGTACTGGTGGTCACGTGAGAGGCCCAGTGAGATTCCGTCGGTGCGACTCAACCAACTTCACGAGTCCACTTCCGAATTCTCTGCTTCCACGCCAAGCTCTTCTAGCCGTCTCGATAGAGCAATGCTCCGTGGGTCTTCCCTTGCTGTCGTCTACATGGTCGCCGCGGTGATACTCACCGCGGACGCCAAGCCCGAGTTCGCACGGCTCATGCCAAACGTCGCGGCGGTGCCGGGAACAAGCGCGCTGGGCCACGCCGACGGCACGGGCGCGAGCGACAAGCTCAACTCGTTCGGCACGGCCTTCAAGAAGGGCGACCTCAAGTGGACGACTGAGCTGTGTAAGGCCGACGCAGACGGCGACGGTCAGACCAACGGCCAGGAGCTCGGCGATCCGTGCTGCGAGTGGACGACGGGTGCGACGCCCAAGTTCACGACCGGAGTGTCACACCCCGGAGATGCCTCGAGCATGGTCAGCGCATCGGTGCTCGCAAGCTACACGTGCGGAGGATCGGCCAGCGGGACGCCCTCGACGACCTCGGCACCGGCACCATCGTCCAGTGCATCCTCTGTGACCATCTCTGTCGCTGCCGTGGCCGCTGCCGCCATGGCGTGGACGCAGTGGTGATCCTAGGGATTCGTCATCTCATTCGTTATAGATGCAACGTGACGCGGCCGTGTCGTGAGATGCACGGGATCCCTCGTGCAGTGCAAATAAAACTCCTGATCTTTTTGTGGCGCGTTTGACTTGGCTTTTCGAATGGGCGTATGCGCGTTTCTCCGGCGAGCCGACTTCCTGCCCGACGGGATGAGGCGACCTGTCGCTGACCCTGCGATCCTGCGAGGGCCATTCGAAAGTACCAAGGATTGATGTGCATTAGCTCACGAGATCACCAGCGGTTATGTCGGTTGGAACCGGAACAAGCTCACTGGTGCGCTTCGAGCAGTGAGACGAATTTAGAGTTCATTCCAGGCCACTGCCGACTGTCATGTTGTGGCAGCAGAATCGCACCCAAAACGGCTCACCGCGAACGATTGGGACGCGAAAGCCAATCCCCCCATCGGATCAGTCCACAACACGCGTACCGCCCACCAAGTCCAACACCTACAACCATGAAGTCCACGGCGCTACTCACCCTAACGCTCGCGGTGTGCGGCTCGCTGGCTCCCTCGCCCGTATCGGCCAAAGAGGTTTTCGTCAAGCGCATCCCGAACGGCGCCAACGTACCCGGCGTCAAGGCGATCGGCCATACGGACGGTACGGGAGACAGCTCCAAGCAGAACGCGTTCGGCAAGGCCTTTGACAACGCCGGCCAGAAGTGGACCACGTCGCTGTGTCAGGCTGACACGGACGGCGACGGCCAGACTAATGGCCAGGAGCTCGGCGACCCGTGCTGCGAGTGGACGACCGGCGCGACGCCGCGGTACACGGATGGTGTTTCGCACCCGAGCGACGCGACCAAGAAGGCCGACCCGACGCTCTGGGCGTCCATCTCGTGCCCGCCGGCCTCCACGACCACGACATCACCGGCACCCGGCCAGGCGACGTCCCCGTTCGTGCTCCTGGTCGGACTGGCTGCAGGTGTCGCCGCGGGCGTCGCGGCGTTCGGACTCATGTAAATGGCCTTCGCTCTCCTCTAAATAGACAAAGTGTATTTTCTTCTTCTTCCTCTCGAGAATGGGTACATGGGCACATCTCAGATTCTCAGATACTTTGGTTTGATTTGATTGGCTTGAAATATCCAATTCAAAATCTTTCTATCCAATCAAATGCACGTTTCTACGGATTCAGAGCGCGCGAAGACCTTCGACTGGGCATATTCCGTTAAGTACGAATTTTTCTGTGTGGGCGGCCCCATCGAAGAAGCCAAACAGCAACATGGAACGCCAGGACGCCACGGGAACCGAGGAAGACGCGTCGGTGCCGCGCTCGTGGGCGAGCAGCAGCGGCGAGGTCCGTGCCACGCGGTCGCGCGATCCTTCGCCTATCGATCGCAGTCGGTTTGGCTTCCGTTCGATGAGTAGAAGCGACGCGACAAGCGCCGGAAGCGACGTCCCGGCGCGCTTTGCCGGTTTCCAGCGCAGCCGCGAGGGCAGCGAGGACCACGCGCATTCCCACAGCGAGGAGGAGTATGCTGGTGGACTTAGAGGAGAGGAGGAGGACCAGGAGGAGGAGGAGGAGGAAGAAGAAGAAGAAGAGGACGACGACGACGTGCGCCGGAGCTGGACGACCGAGAAGGAGCCCGCCCCGGATCGGTTTGGCCGCGCGATCGACCTCACGAGTTTCCGGTTCCGGCACGAGCAGGTCTCCGAGCTGGAGGAGGAGGAGGACGAGGAAGAACGCGATAGCGACGCGTCGTTTGCGTCGCTCGAGTGGGTGACGCGGCAGCTGCGGCAACTTGAGCGGCGCCAGCGGAGGTCGTCGTCGGGGGACGCAGCCCAGGCGGACGAGCGAGACCGAGAGGAGGAGGACGACGAGGACGACGTCAACCACAGTATGGACGCACACGTGAGGGACGCCCTCCACTTACTAAACGGACAAGGCGACGATCACCAGCAGCATCTCCATGGCCATGGAGAAAACTCTTGGGCGCAAAGCGCGGCCGAGCGGAGGGGCTCGTACTTTGACATTGTGCAGGAGGCTATGGCTGTCGAGTGGCGGCGCGAGGCTGAAGATCAAGGCCATCAATCGGATCATGTGGAAGGTCAGGATGAAGAGGAAGAAGAGGACGAAGAACACGATGAGGATGAAGTGGTCCAAGAAGGCAGCCAGGAAAGTGCAGTCCCCGAGGACACACCAGACGAGTGGCTCGAGGCGTTTACAGCAAAGGGCCGTGTCTACTACTACAATCGTCGCACGCGCGAGTCCTCGTGGACAAAGTGAGTACCTCGTATGGAAGACCATGGAGAGACAGCGTGTGGGCCATCTAACTAACGAATCATTGGTTACTCTAGGCCGGAGAGTATTGAGCGTTCAGAGCATCACGATGGGAGCATGAAAGATCAGCAACTTCCCGAGCATGAAGAGGAAGAGGATCACGATAGCGACAGAGAAAAGCAACATCAACAGCAGAGCGTGGATTATCACAGCGATCACGGAAGCGGTCAGTCTTCCACGTCTTCCACGTCATCGACCAACCAGGACCAGGAACGTGAGCCATCGTCTCGGCCAAGCGACCTGAACTCTCGAAACGTGTTATTCTGCTGCTTCTGTGGCTCGCAAGTGGACGGGGCGGGTGGGTTCCAGGCGCACTTTAACGCGTGTGCGACTCTTCAACACCACAAGCAATCTGCGTCGCCTCTGTACACTCAGTTTCAACAAATGCTCGTCGTGTTGTCCGAGGATGTGTCTCTACGATCGCTGCACTACGCGTCGGCGTTTCCAGATGCCAAGCCGCACCCGATCGGTGTTGAACCACCGGCACAGACGCAGCAATCAGTGCGCGAGAGTCTTACACTCCTGCGCGTCAAGCACCGATCGAACCGTAAGCCCGTGGTTCATCGCGTCGCACCAGACTATGAGGATCGTGTGCCATCGTTCCAACCGGCCAAACGACTATCATTGCCATCAAGCACGTCATCGAAGAATTCAACAAAGACGCCACCGCGTGAACCGCTCGTGAACCGCTACGCGAGTATAAAACAGAAGCCAACGCCCGTCGCTCTTCTCAACATGGAGACCTGTCGCCACTGCGGCCGTAGCTTTGCCGAGGGACGACTCGCCAAGCATGAGGCTGTTTGCCCACGCGTGTTTGGGAATGAGCACGCGTGGGGACGTGGCCCGAGCGTGTCCGTCCAGAAGAAATCGTCCGTGACTGAAGCAGACCAAGGATACAACCAGTCACGTCCAGACTCGATGCTAGGCCTACTGAAGAAAAAGCACCACGCGAACCTCAAGCACACGCTCGCACTCAGTTTCCAGGAACACCAGGCCTCACTCGTTGAGTGTCCATGCTGCAGGCGAAAGTTCGCGCCTTCCGGTGCGCAGCAACATATCGACATTTGCAGGACCGTCCAGCACCGGCCACGCAACCCCGTGCCACTCCTGAAAGACTACGCGCTCGCTGGCTAACATGGACACCCAAACGTGTTTTGGAAATAGAGATGTAGTGTTGTTTGCAGAAAATCCCGAGGGTTCCTCTCGTCGAACCGTCGCGTCGCTTCACGCCCTCTCTTCCATTCCACGATCGGCTCACAACCAGATCTTTTGAAGGCTCGAAGAGAATACGTAATGGAGCCTCGCGTGCTGATCAACTACTACCTCCGCAAGGGCTGGTTCGACCACGCCCAGCGGCTGTGCGAGTCGCTACTCGAGAAGAAGGGGTCTGACCCGGTGCTTCAATTCTGGCGCGCTTTCGGCATCGCACAAGAGCGGAGCTTCTCGTCGGCGATCCGCGAGCTCGAGAACCTCAAGAAGAAGAAGGAAGTCGAACTGCCGTGTCTCCACGCGCTCGTGTACGCGCACAACCAGTGCAAGTTTGTGGACCGCGACGAGCTCGCACAGCTCGAGCTCCAGATGGTCATGGCCGAGGAGCACGCGTCCGAGAGCGCGCTGTTGCTGTGTGCCAACCTCTTTTGGCACATCCACGAGCCGACCAAGGCCCGCAAGATCCTCGATCAGCTCGGTAGCGCAAGAGGCAAGCCCGAGTCTACGACTCAGATGCGCGCGAGTGTGTTGCGCGGCTGGATCGACCTCACGGTCGAACCGAAGAGCAAGCGCGACACTGATATCCGCGACAACTCGATTCAGTACTTTGAACAAGTCAAAGAGTGCGTGGAACACTGCAGACTAGAGTGACGATGATGAGTACTTCTAACGGGTGGTTCGTGTGCTTGGATTGTATAGCCCAAACGACGCGGAACTGCTGCTGGGTCTCGCCAAATACCATGATCTGAAGAAGAACCATGCCAAGTCGCTGGAATATCTGGACGAAATCATCGTCAAGTTCCCGTGGTTCAAGCATGGTGTGGCCGAGAAAGCGCTGATCCTGCTCAAGATGGGTAACTGGGACCAGTGCCTCGACAGCGCTGAGCGCGCGCTTGGCGACAACCCTCGCGATATTGAGGCTCTCCGCATTATGATCCTCCACTTGCTGTCGCGGGAAGGCAAGCCACGCGACGCCGCTGTCCACATTCGCGACCTTTTTGACGCGCTCAAAAAGAGCGAGCCATCGAACCCGGAGCTTTACCACGAGATCGCCAAGTGCAACGCGCGGCTCTCGGACCGCAACAACGAAGTGCTTCAGTGCAACCTCGCGGTCATTGACCAGGCTGTGCAGCTCAACCCCGATAGCGGTGTCTTCCGTGCCGAGCGCGGGTACCAGCGAGCTCTCTTGGAGGATTACAATGAGGCTATGGAGTCATACAAGGAAGCGCTCAAGCTGGACGAGTCGAACGAGATGGCGCTCCACGGACTCATCTACTGCCAGATCAAACTGGGGCAGCTGGACGACGCGGCACAGCAGATGGAATTTTTGAGCGTTATCCAAGAATCGATCGGCGCGAGTGCGGGTTTTGTGTACTTACAGGCACTCCTGAGCTGGTACAAGGACAAAGACCGCGGCAAGCAGGTCAAGCTGCTCAACAAGGCTGTGCAGCTCCACATGGATCGACTCAAGGGAACCATCCAGCAGGCTGACGTCTCGACCCACGAACTGATGAGCCAGCTGAACCCACTTTTCCTTGTCGAAGTATCGTCCGAGTTCCTGCGTCACGACGCAACTGCTCCTCCTGCGTCCTCGCCTGATGATGAGGCCTCGGCGATCATGACAAAGGGTATTAGCATCTTGGAGAAACTCGTCAAAAAGTCCCCGGGCTTTTTGCGCGCACAGTTTGTATTGGCGCAGGCATATTTCGTCGCGGCACGCTTTGACGACGCATACCACACGTGCAATCTCATCCTCAAGATGGATCCAAGCCACGCGCAGGCACACATGCTCCAGGCGCGCATCTGTATCGAGCGGGAACACTACCGCGCGGCCTCGTCTTGCCTTGACCAGGCGTTGAGCCACGACTTTTCCGTCCGCCAGTCGCTCTCGTACTTCATCGTCAAGGCCAAGATCCTCGAGACTTCGGGTGACGTGCGAGACGCCCATCAAACGCTCCAAACGGCCATGAAGATGCTCGCATCAGGGGGAGCTGGTACAAGCGGAGCTCCAGCGAGGGGCAAGAGAGGGGGTGGCTCTTCAGCTCCAGCGCCTGTGCCAAGTATTACGACCAACGAAGTCGTCCAATTTGACAAGGCATCGGTGTACATCCAGATGGCCCAGGTACTCTCTCAGCTCAACGACGTACCTGAGGCCACGAAGATCGTCCGTGAGGCGCTTCAAGTGTTCCGGTGCGTCGTGATGAACGAACCTTGGCTGGATGTGACGAGTGGACTAATCTGTGGTCTATTCGTGTGTATGTGGGCGTGTTTTGATTTGTCGTCGTAGTGGAACCTCCCAAGAAGTGCGAGTGCTGGTCGCCAACAGCGAGCTTGCGATCAAGCGCGGTGACCATGACGCGGCAATTGCAATGCTAAGCAACGTGCCACATAGCTCGCCGGCATTTGCCAAAGCCCAGATGATCAAAGCCGATATCTTCCTCACACACCGCAAAGACAAGCATCAGTACGCGCGCTGCTACCAAGAGCTCGTCGCCATGAACCCGACCCACGCGGCCCACGTCAACATGGCCGAGGCGTACCTGAGAATCCAGATGCTGGACCAGGCTATCGAGTCGTTCCGTGCGGCCGCGGCCCTGAGCCCGAACGACCCGACGCTCGCCGGCCGCATCGGCAAGGTACTCATCTCCAAGCACGACTACCTCAAGGCCGTCGACTACTACGAGAGCGCGCTCAAACTCGCGCCAGCGAATCTCATGCTGCGCAAAGACTTGGCTGAGCTGTACTCAAAGTTGGGGCACTATGACCAGGCGTTACGTGTTATCCAGCAGGCGCCGCCCAACGAGTCAGATGAGATCAGTGACTTGACGCGCGCGGTCGAGCTACAGCTCATCCTACCGTCGATCCATCGAGGGCTCGGAAATGCTGACTTGTCGATCCAAGCGCTGCTCAAGGCCTACTCTATTCAGAAGCTGATCCTCGACAAACAGAAGAACGAGCAGCCGGACGTGATCACCAAGCAGAAGCGTGCGATAGCCGAGACGTGTTTCCAAATTGCACAGATCTATGCGGAAAAGGGCGGTGCTAACGAGCAGGAAAACGTGCTCAAGTATGCGACGCTGGCACTGCGTAGCGATGAGACCCACGAAGGCTGCATTCTCTTTTTGGCACGCACACATCGCCAGGCTGGCGACTTGGACCAGTGCCAGGTGCGCTGCACGACACTGCTGCGCCTCAACCCGGCTAACGAAGAGGCTGCGATCATGCTCGCTGATATCATGCTCCAGAAGGAGGACAACGAGTCAGCGATCTACCACTTCCAGCAGCTGCTCGAGAGCAAGCCCGACAACTTTGCAGCGCTCTCGCGGTTCATCGTGATGCTGCGTCGCGCCGGCAAGCTCAGCACGATCCCGCGATACCTCAAGCTCGCCGAGCGGTCTGGCGTGCGCGTCGCGCACTCGCCGGGGCTCCATTTTTGCAAAGGACTGTACGCGCGTTACAAGAACAACGTGCGCGAGGCGATCGAAGAGTTCAATCTTGCGCGCCGTGACCCAGAATGGGGCCGCCAAGCGCTCATGAACATGACCGAGATCTACCTCAACCCAGACAACGAAAATCTGTGGGACATGGGGGGCACTGGTGGCAGCGACAACGACAACAACGCCATGGCCAACACCAAGGAGCAGACCGAGAATATTCGCATTGCCAACACGCTGCTGGACGAGTTGCCCGGCGGCGGGCAGGGCCACAAGAACCTGCAAATCAAAGTCCTCGAGGCGTACGCTGTGCTCGCAGTCAAGACCAAGCCGATGCTGGATAAAGCGATCCAGCAGTTCATGGAGATCCTGGAGCACCACGACCGCGACTACGTGCCTGCTTTGCTTGGGCTTGCGACGGCGTACATGCTCACGAAGCAGCAACCCAAAGCGCGCAACCAGCTCAAGCGGATTGCCAAGATGGACTACGACCAGAACCTCGCCGAGGACTTTGAACGCAGCTACCTCATGCTTGCCGACATCTACGTCGAACGCAGCAAGTACGACCTTGCGCAGGAGCTATGCAAGAAAGCGTTGATGCACAACAAGTCGTCGGGCAAGGCGTGGGAGCTGCTGGGGCTTATCATGGAAAAGGAACAGTCGTACATCGACGCGGCCGAGTGCTACCAGGAAGCCTGGAGCTGCGAGGGAGAGGCGAGCGCGACCATCGGATTCAAGCTCGCGTTCAACTACCTCAAGGCCAAAAAGTATGTCGCGGCCGTTGACGTCTGCTACAAGGTGCTCGACATGTACCCGGACTACCCCAAGATACGAAAGGAGATTCTCGAGAAGGCCTTTGCTGGTTTCCGTCCGTGAACGATGGCACTGGTACGTAGGATCGGATAGTGGTAATTGAAAATGGAAAATGTATGCTGCTATTCTTCTTAGTAAATAGGTTTGCGTCTACGGGCAACTGAAAACGACGAGACGACGGTGTGGGGGAGCGAAAATCGCGCTACAGGATTGCCCACAGGAGCGCGATTCCAACTGTGAGAGCCGTCGCCAGTGATGCCTCGTAGTGCGTGGATCCACTGCCGATTTTGGGCCCGTTGGCGTCCTTCCGGCGCGACGCCGAACTGCCACTACCGCTGCTACTACTGCTGCCACTGCCGTCATTGGCCATCGGGGCCCTCGTCGGTGCCCGCGTTTTCGCCTGGGTTTTCTTGGTATTCTTGGCCGCGCGGTCTGCGGCCTCGACTGCGGCCTCCGACTTGGTACACTCTAGGCTCTCGAAGAAAAGCGGGTTCACGCGACTATCCGGGTCACTCGGATCTGAGATGCCCGTGATGTACGCGAGGTTCGTGGTCTCAACCCACGAGCAACATGGGTCGCCGAGCTCCTGGCCGTTGGTCTGGCCGTCGCCGTCTGAGTCGGCCTGGCACAGATCCGTGGACCAGCGGAACGTCGCGTTGGCAAAGGCCTTGCCGAAGACATTGAGCTCGCCGCCTCCGTTGGCCTTGTCCGTGTGGCCCAGCGCGACGACACCTGCCACATTGGCGCCGTTCGGCAACTTGGCAACGAACCGAGGGTACGCCTCCACGTAGTGGGTACCGTGGTGACACGAAAGCGCCACGGTAAGTGCGAGCGTCGCAAGTGAGACCCACATGGCGACCCAAAAGCGCGACGACGGAAGGAGGAGACGGATGTGAGACTGTGGCAGGAGATCTGCGAGTGAAGAGCCTGGCTGACGTGCGTGCCGCGCAAGCACACAAGGATCCAACAATCTCGTCGCGGAATCGCACGCCGCCGAGCCATGCGATACCGCGGGCGCCGATCCGCGTTGGCCGTGTCCAGTTGCTGCCACGAGAAGTATCTTTGGGCCATTTGCGGAGAATGGCCCCCCGTCGTTCGAGCCTCCCCACTCGATGGATACGAGCGAGGCTGGCACTTGGCCTTCTTGGCTTGATGCTCGTCCCATGCGTGTCACAGAGTCTTGCCGCTAATCGTGGAAGCGGCCATGCGACGGCACGGCGGCGCGTTCGCGGAAGTCGACCGCGCTATCACATCGGGCACGATTTTTTGCCCTGGGGAGCCAAACAGTGATCGGCTAGTGGCCAGTGTAGCCCTCGTCCGCGCCAAGTGGCCAGTGTAGCCCTTGTCCCCGCCTTGCCAGGAAGGAAGTTGTTTTTCAGCTTGCCTCCATTTCCGTGCGGTCACGGAGAGGACAAAAAAAGCAGAGCTACAAGTGGGAGAAAAATAACGTCGGCATGAACGAGGTTGGATCAAAGGAAGGGAGCTCTACACTAGGCCGATCACCACCGTGCCGGCCACGACGCCTGCTGCTAGGCGTATGGCAAGCGTGAGGTGGGACCTTGTGGTCGGCGTCGTCGCTCGGGAGGCCGTTCCGGTTGACGCCGTGGAGGGCGTTGTCGAGGGGGATGACGTTGTCGAGGAATTTGTCGCTGAATCCGTGGCATTGGAAGACGAGGGCGTTGGGGACGGTGAGGCCTCGGAGGAGCACTGGACGTTGGCCCAGCGCGCCGGATCGGCCATGCTGGACGCGTCGCTCGGGTGCGAGAGTCCGGTCGTGAACGTCGGCGTTGAGCCTTGAGACCACGTGCAGCACGGATCGCCGAGTTCCTGGCCGTTGGTCTGGCCGTCACCGTCGGTGTCGGCCTGGCACAACTCCTTCGACCAGCTCCGACCGGCGCTCTGAAAAGCACGACCAAACGCATTCCGCGCCGCATCGTCGCCTGTGTTGTCCGTGTGGCCTAGCGCCTCGACTCCGGGTACGTTCGCACCGTTCGGGATTCGATTGACGTAGATCCGCCTGGCCGTGGCGACGGGCGGGCCGTCCACGGTCCACACCAGGAGCAGCATCGCGCTCGTGATTGCCGTGAGCTTCATGGTGCCTAAGGATGTCGTTTCGTGGCGGACAAATGGAGTATGACTGGCGAAGGGCTCTGAGGCTGCTGCGAAGCGAGGCGGAGCTAATTCTGATCGATCGCCCACAGTACTAATGACCTTATGCGGCCAGGTCTCCTTTCACCTCGCTTCGCTGGCTCAGACACGAGGAACGGATGTAGCAAAGAAGGGGGATGGAATCATGCTTAGAAACTTTTAATACATGGTAGCACTCCATGCCGTCCCAACGACCGCCACGACTACGATCGCGCCGATCGACGAGGTCACTCCCGTCGCACTAGAGGAGGGCGCCGTGGTGGTCGCGGTGCTCGACGAGGATGTGCCGTTGGTCGCGCACGAATAGTTGGCCAACACAGACGCGTCCACCGTCTTGGACGCGTCGCCGGGGTGCGAGACGCCAGTCTTGAACGCGGGGGTCGCGCCGGTCGTCCACTCGCAGCACGGGTCCCCGAGCTCCTGGCCGTTGGTCTGGCCGTCGCCGTCCGAGTCGGCCTGGCACAGCGCCGTGGTCCACTTCTGGCCGGCCTTGTCAAAGGCCTTGCCAAACACGTTGAGCTTGTCGCTCGCGCCGGTGCCATCCGAGTGGCCGAGCGCGCTCACACCCGGGACGTTCTTGCCGTTGGGCAGGCGGTTCGGGAACTCGGGCTTGGCCTCGATGGCGCAGAACGTTGTGGCGGCAGCGATCATAAGCGTGAGCGTGGCGATACGGGACATCGTCGCTGGAAACAAGCGTAGAGACGGGAAGATGGCTTGAGAGAGAGGAGCGCTGTTGCTCAAAACGCGGAATGACACAGGGAGCGGCGATCGCGAATTCCGGGGATCCAAATCGTGTCCTTCCAGCCACGTGTGGGACACAACGCAGTGCGTGGCGGGCTGTGGCCAGTGGAGACAAAAAAAAAGATCCTCAGCTTTCTAGGCAGTGGATCCAGTTCCCATCCGACGCGATCCACTCGCCCATGGTCTCAGGACAACTGGAGGCTCTCTATGGCGTCCCGTCCACAGCTGCACGTGATGCAACGCGGAACCGTTCGATCAAGCAGATGTGGGCTCGATCCTCTTCCACGCCGCGTGAGGCACATGGATACAATCCCCCCACCATATGTGTGAGGCCATGGAAGAGCAATCGATGGAAAGATCTTCAACTGGTGGTGGTAAAGAGGGGACTCGACCAGCTGTCGCGTCTTGACGTGTGACTTCATTTTCTACAGTTATTTCCGATGGAGGCTGCGCCCGTGTTGCTGGTGGCGGCAGAGAAATCGCTCTCAGGCTGGATCCATTTGGCGAGGCGACGCATCGACGTCGGCGAGGGTCTCAGCGTTTTTACTTCTTCTGGTACGGCGCATCTGTGTCGAGCACCTTTTCGTGCCTCGGCTATTTGTCACTGCTCTCTGAGGGCGTCGTTCCTTTGCGACGTCGGGAATGGTGGGGAGGGTCCTAAGCTCCTGGTTTTTCGACTTCGGCCTCCTCCTCATCGTGGGACCACGTTCGGCAGAAACTCGACACCAAACAGTCCGCGCATGATCTCGTTCAGCGTGGCGTTGAGCGCGACGCTCGCAACCACGGGGCTCGCGGTCTTGGCGATCGCGAGCACGACGCTCTCGACGAGTACGAATGTCGCCAGCGCAGCGACGCCCACCGCAATCGTGCGGTGGCGATGAGTTAATGAGCGCGGTCGCTTGGAGACCACGGGCTGCGAGAGCCGCAGTGAGACGGGGTTCTCCTCGAGAGTGGGAGAGTGCTCGATGTATTCGTCGATGTCGCCCGGCGCCGAGACGATGGTCACGTGGCGACCCACAAACCCGTCGATAAAGCTGTCGTCGCTGTCTCGTAGGGCGTCTTGAGGTGGTGTGGACGGGAACACCACAAAGTTCGTGTCAATGTACGTCGGCGTGATGGTGCTCGTCTTGGACGGCCGTGGGGATGATGCTGTCGAAAGGCGCGTGCGCTCGAGAGATTCATGGTGTGGTGCTTCATGGGATGGTGTCGGTACGGGCTGCTGGAGCCAGTGCGCGAGGTCCACGACCCACGTGAAGAGCCCCGCGAGGAGCAGCGCGACGCCGCCCACGCCGACGATGGCCTCGGGCGTGAAGAATACATCGTGGCGGATTTGCGTCCGCGCATCGTTCTCCGAGTTGTCAAACGCTTTCGTGAGCCGAATGTGGTGGATACAGACGAGCAGTAAGTCGGCCGCGACGATCGCGAGCCACAGAACGGTGAGTGTGAGCGCCGCGAGGAATCGCGCGAGCAGCCCGAGGCGGCGAAGCACAAGCGACGTGACGAGCTGGTCGCGGAAGCGCAGCTGTACAGTGCGAGACGACACGACGCCGACACACTCGACGAGAATCAGCGCCACGACCAGAAGCGTCGTAGCGATCAGATCTTCCAGCGTGCCGAGGAACACGCCGGCGGCCTTGTTGCCCGCGGACCGCTCTGACGGCGTCGCGGTCATGTCAAGAATCGACGACATCGCGACGAGCCGACCCAGTGTGAAGAAAACCATCGGGATCGCGTAGAGGATGGCCCACTGTACCCACCAGCTTCGATGGAGCTCGGCCGCGATGGACGCGATGGCGTGGGTAGACGCCATGGAACGCAGCCGCGCGACCGGCGAATGTCGAAGAATGGTGCGCCGTGCGGAAATAAATCACGTCCGCGCCATCGTTGTTTCGAGAGCGGTCCAGTACACAAGAGGCGATTCCGCTTTTGTGGGGTTGGGCGCGGCACTTCTTACTATATGCGCTGGGCCCCTGATCCCCGAACTAGCGACGAAGCCACTTCCTCTCAAAGGGCGCGAGGGCTGGGTGGTGTGTCGTTACGAAAGTCCCGGGGGGCGCGAACGAGCTCACCGCGTGAGCCAGTACCGAACTGTTGTGAGTGTGGACTCCACACTCACAACAGTTCGTCTGTGCTCCTCTCCACAGTGGAGAGGAGCACAGTCGGACAGCCTGGGTGTTCAGACGTGCACTGCCTTCATCCACTTGCACATAAAACGGACACTTGAACTTGAACCAGATCTCACCAGCTTCCTGGTGAGCGCAGATGTGACACTATCAATGAACATGGGGACTCCCCATGAGGGGACGGGGAAGAGAGAGAGGTGGGTTGGTTGATCTGGATCCAATTCCATTCGCGAAA